>QEOT01006525.1:544-15093 GCA_003123785.1 Pterocarya stenoptera
TAGTTAATATGGAAGTTCTTCACATCAACTTACATTAAAAAAATCATTACTTTGACATTGAGCGCCCATTATTACCATCCAAAATTACCGCTAATCCTCTCAAGGGTTCTCCCCTTCGTAAAGGCCTTTCTCTTGTCTCGTACAGGTCCTTGCATGTGAGCCGTCTCTACATGCTTGCAGTGCATGAGATTAAGTTATAGATGCCAATTTGGAATCATTATGTCAACAGTTCTCTCTCACAGAATAGGAGGAGAAGGTGCTTACGGTGGAGACAACAAAGCTCGATGATGCTCTTGCGAGAAGTGATCGGTGTTTGATCTTCAAATTACTTACATCAAAACACTACAATAACGAAGCTTTTAAGCAAACAATGAAAAATATTTGGCGTCCCTTGAAGGCGGTAACAGTTAGTGATTTGGACTCTTCGCTATTCATTGCAGAGTTTGAGGACCTCTGAGACAAAGACAAAGTTAATTGGGATTGACCTTGGACTTTTGACAAGAATCTTGTGCAAGTGAGTGATGTTGAGGGACTCAAACAGGTGCACCAAATTGCACTAACAGATGCTCTATTCTGGGTTAGGATCCATGACCTTCCCCTTATCGCCAGAACGCATACATGGGCCATCTTATTGGCAAAGCAATTGGTAGAGTGGAGGAGGTCAACTTGGAAAAGGATGAGATGGCATGGGGAGAATACATGTGTGTTAGGATTTGTCTTGATATATCAAAGCCCCTGTTACTTGGAAAGAAGATTTGCCGAGGATCTACACAGCCCATCTAGGTAAAATTCAAGTCTGAGCATCTTCCAAATTTCTACTATCTATACGGAAAAATTGGACATGACCATCGGGATTGTAATCATTGGAAAACAAAGTTGGAGCAGTTCTCTATGAATGAGTGGCTTCATTGGAGGCCGTAAAGAGCAGTTGAAGGACAAGGAGAGACCACTGAAAAGTGGGAATATTTTTGGCGTCGCAAATCCTAGGGGATCACCTCTTAGGGATAGGAATCCAGTGCATTCAAACAAAGAGCTTATCACGGAGGAAATCACGGAAAATTGAATGAGAATAATTCTCCAATAGTTCTGTCGTTAGAAAAGAAGGTTTGCTTGGAGGAAATCACGGAGGAATGTATGCATGCAGATAATAGAGGCTATAATTCAGGATACTTGAATAAGGTGGATCAATGGGGTTTATCTATGAAGGAAGGTCAAATTGGGGGTAATAGTGTCATTATGAAGGAAGTGATTCCAAACTCAAAGGAAGCTGGAATGGGCCAAGAAATAGAAGGCCCTCTCGCTAATTTGTCTCCCTTTAAACTATCTGGAGGCCTTCGCAAGTGGAAGAGGAAGTCTCAAGCTATAGCTTCTTGATGCAGAACTAGTTGTGGGTATGAAGAGGTTACTTGAGAATGAAGAGGAGGAAGGGAGGAGTTCCAACGTCTGAAGAATAGGTTGAGGGAGAATAGTAGCAACTCAAACTATCATCATTTATCATCGGTGGAGGCTAGTTGCCAACCCCGCTAGGAGCCATAAAACTTTTAAGCTAGAATACCAGGGGGTTTGGGAACCCCCGTGGTATTAGAACCCTTTTTGATCTAATCAAGAGAGAAGATCCTGATATTTTGTTTCTGCTGCAAGTCACAGATAGTCTTTTCCATAATATTTATAGGGCTAAATATTTCCCAACAGGAAACTTGCTGGATGCTCCATTAGGTATGAACCATTTTTATGCTTGGAGAGGGATTTAGGAAGCAAAGAATCTTTTGATTAAAGGTGGCAGGTGGAGTGAAGGAGATGGACTTTCTATACATATTATGAAGGATTCTTGGATCCCAGGCTTTCAAAACCCGGAAACTGAGATTGACAGTAGGAGCATGTTGCGTAATGGAGAACCTGCATTAACTGATGGGACGGTGGCAAGTCTGATTGACAGTGACACAAAATGGTGGGATGTTAGTAAGGTTAGAACTCTATTAAATCCAAAGATTGTTGAAGAAATCTTGAAGTTGAATCCAAGTCCTAGTAATGAGGTTGATAAATGGATTTTGAGTCATGAGAAAAGTGGTAAGTTTAGTGTGAAGAGTGCTTCTAGATTTTTTAAAAGCTGCACAACTAAGATAAATGGGGAATCCTCGACTGCTGGTTTACAAAAATCCTTTTGGTCTGCTCTTTGGAAGCTAAGGGTTCCACAAAAAGTTAAAATCTTTACTTGGAGAGCATGTAGGGAGGGACTACCTACAAATGACAATATGAGAAGAAACTAGATCAATATGGAGGGCCAGTTTATTTTCTACAAAAACCAGTGGGAAGATCTGCCACATGCCTTGCTGTTTTGCCCTTCCATTTGTGATTACTGGGTTAAATATTTTCTTGCAATTCAAAAGATTGATCAGAATAGATCTTTTCAACAAGTGGCAATGGCTATCAAGGAACATGGTACCAATGAGAAGCTGACAGAGTTTATTTTGATGGCTTGGGGATTCTGGTTCAGAAGAAATAAGATGGTGCATGATCAAGTTTGTTTGCATCCACAACATGTGATTGAGTTTGCTTTATCAAAGAGATGTATGTCTGATCCATTGAAGCAGATGCAAGGGGTTCAACAGAAATCTAATTGTAAGTGGTTTTCCCCACCATCAGGCCATGTTCTATGATCAGAAGAAGGCTGGAGTGGGCGTTATTTTGAGAGATTCAAATGGTGATGTGGTGATGGCTGCTAGCAAGTTGGAGGAGGAAGTCCCAAAATCAGTATTCATCGAAATCTTGGCTATGTTTAGAGGACTACAACTGTGTGTGAATATGGGAATAAAAAATTTGATCCTTGAGAGTGATTGTGTGATGATGGTTGAAGAAATTCAGAATGGTAGTGATTCTTACACTCCTCAAAGAACACTTATGCAGGAAACAAAAAGATTGATGCAGTGTTTTAAGGAATGCAAAGCATAACTTGTGAACAGATTGGCTAATGAGGCAGCCTACAGACTTTCAAAAATGCTTGGAACATTACTGATGTTGAAGTATGGTGGCAGAGTGTGCCCCTTCATGTAAGCCATGCTATTTGGTTGGATAAACTTTATCTATAATTGTTTGTTGGTTTCAATATGAAATGCAAATGTTTTCATATATGAAAAAACAAATCATTACTTTGACAATTTTTATGGAAATAGTATTGGGCCCCACAATAAGTAGTGTCACGCGCCATGTTTATAGATAGCACGACTCTATCACACATTTGTTAATTAGCATCAATCAAATATCATTTTTCAACATAATGTATCCTCTAACTCATTATAAGAAAATTGTTTATTTGTGGTCAATTAATTTTTGTTAAAATGATTATTTTTTTTTTATCTAAATGAGTCTATTATCATCACAAATAATCATTCTAATCGTAAATAACTCATTATAAATGCGTATTTGTCTAGTAGTGGTACTACACTTTTGAGTCTGCACGGGATTCTCATACTATAATTATTGTTGGTATGACCTCCTCCACTATGAGTGTTAAACATGCCAAACTTATTTGTTGTCATATTGGAAGTGACCATTTGGAACATTGTTTACCATCTTTGTTGTAAAGTAATAAGAAAATAAAATAGAATAAACAAATAAAGAGACGGGGTGGAGGAGAATGTGTCAAAGCTGATCTATTGGGAAAACAGGGATATTGTCATTAATCTTTTTCTTTTTACTGTCGCATTTTTAGAGCCTTGAGTTAGTGCCCTAGCTAGCTTCCAATACAAGTGATTATTAGTAATAATGTTTTAGATGCTGAGAGACATGTTTGTTTTTGGGTGACAAATGTGCATAGAAATACAATCATGATAACTTGCCTTTTGAGCCTCCTATAGATGCATATGACCCACTCAATATATGTCGATCTATGTTCGAAAATTAAATTGAATGGAAGAAAATATATATGTCAAGTTAGCTCATGCGTACGTAAAGAAAAATAAGAATTACTTAATGGAGACGACTAATGATCGAGAGTCATTTGATTGCGGAATGAAAATAAGAAACATGCAGCAATATGCATGCATGCACGTATGTACAGCTATTTCCTAAATCATTTTGATTATTTTAACTCCCTTGAGGTTTTGGTTAAAAAGGCTTTCGACACTGCATGCATGCTACCTCAATACTATACGTACGTACGTACGTATACGTACGTACATACATACATATATATGTGTGTATATATATTATATTAATGTATCAAGTTTCAAGAAATGCATCATCGCGATTGTCAGCTCTAATATTAGCACGTATTAACAAACAATATATTTGATCACATACAATAATCGTTTTTTTCTTTCTTCTATACGTGAATTCCCAAACCCTATTGTTCTCTTTAATTTTCTTTTATTCAAGAGAGCATAAATATTAATTCAAATGGTTATCAGATTTTAAGCAACATTGAGCAAAGAATGGATTAAAAAAGTCTACACGCGCGTTCTCTGATTACCAGCTAGCGCTTGTATTGATCATCATGCAGTTTCGTCTAATTTACTTATTTCATTGGTGCTTTTCCCTAATTAGGGAGCTACTTTGTGCATGCATGCGTGCGACTGTTCCAAAAAAAGAACATGATTGATTAATTTTGCTCTCTCTCTCTCTCTCTCTCTCTCTCTCTCTCTCTCTCTCTCTCTCTCTCTCTCTCCTGGCGTCTTTAATTAGGGGCTTTGTAGTTGTTAATTAATTTACTGCAATTATGACGATATTTCTGCATGCTCTTTAATTATTTCAAACATGTTCGTTCCACTATTCAATTTACTCGATGATTGGAGAGGTTTGGAGAGGCCGGGGCGGCCCCTAGCACTCGTGCAATTAAAGCTAACTTATAAACTGCTATATATGATCATGAGTGGCCAGGCTCATGATGAAATTAAAAAAGCAGTAGTTTACTCTTTCAGTAGTGCACGTGATGATCCTTTTTCTTGGAAAACTTTTTAACGTGGCAGTTTCAAATCTAGATGTATTGATCATAGAGAATCATAGTGTACGTCTCTATTTTTAAATAGAAATGATATTTTCAGTACAGAGTGGGCAAATGTTGTGTATTTATTTTTAAAAAAAATAAGTAAATATAAAATCTGTATGAAAATTAATTTTTAATCATAGACTTTTATATTTTTCAAAATAAATGCACAATACTTACAATAACTGTATCTTATATTACTCTTTCACTTCATTTGATCACAAAAGTGATAATCTTCCCATCTTGTCCTGCATATTATATATATATATATATTAATATGAAATGACAACCCTAGTAGTGCAAGAAGCTTTTGCCCAGTTGCTTTCGAGTACTAATTAATGTTTGGAGAATTAGATGGGATAATGATTTTGTGATCAATATTAGTAAGATAGTTTATATTTATCAAATTTTAAAAAATGAGAGATAAAAAGTTGAATAAAAAATATTATAAAGTTAAAATATTATTAGAATATATATTTTAATATTATTTTTATTTTACGATTTCAAATAGTTGAATTGTGTTTTGTTTAAAAATTTTGAAGAATTATAAAGATTAGTTCAAAAATATTTTTATATGAGTGATATTTATAAAAGAAATTAGATGAGAAAAGACCAAAATAAATTCCAAACATTCCTAAAGATGCTTTTAAGACCCAGTTTGAAGACTTTCGAATTAAGACTTTAAAATAATAGAGAAAAAGATAAGCACAATTAGTTTTCAACAAGCTGCCACACCTCATGCCCAACCTCGCCGGAATTCATTAAATGCAGTGATTTTATAGTGTATTTGTGACGATTTTTAACGGTGAAAAAATCATTTTTTCTTGTAGCGAGGTGAAACGTGCCCACTTAGGGCATTCATATTGGCTTGGCCAAATAGAAGAATTAGCTAAAATTTAGATGATTAATATCAAAAACACTCCACATTGGATTAGCCAAGTCTAAAATAAAATGGACTTTTGCTACAGTGATTAGCCAAAGATGGAGAATCACTATTGATTCACCAAACATTAAAATATTAATTTCTCACTTCAAGAAAATATTAAAATATTAGTTTTTCACTCCAATAAAAATACTATTTGATTTGTAATTAAGAAATTTAGATAGAAATTTAGATGAGTTTAATCAATATTTTTTATTATTAACATTAAATGACTTTTAAAAATATAAATTTTTTAATATTAATTTAATTATAATATAATTATTATTAATATTCAATTGGTAGAATTATAAAATGTGATACAAATAAATTAAATAAAAAAATTATTAATTTAATAATATTTTATTATTATAGAGAGAGTAAATGGTTAATCCAATGTAGAAATTGAATATAAATAGAATAGGTAAATATAAAAATGTGTAATATTAACTAAAATTTAGAGATATATTTGACCAAGCCAATACTAACGCCCTTAAGAAGCTGTTCAAAATCTTCTTAATAGAACGAGAGACAGGCCAGGATGCCTGGGAGAACCTAAACAATTAATATTTGTAGATCAGAGAGTCAGTCTGTGTCCATGTCTGAAGGAATAGTAATTCTATTTATTATGATCTTCCGACTTTCCGTATATTAGAAAAGTAGTTACCTGGATCATGAGCATGCATGTTATTTTCTTGGAATTAATTTTTGTGGCTTTAGTTTCAGTACTGCTGATTTCTGAATCTTTACAACATGATGATGATGGGTAAAGCAAATATATATCGTAATACTTGTCCACCCTTGCAAAGGCCACCAGCAAGGCCCCTACTATAAGATCAGAAGAAAAGGTCGCAAAAGTGTACCATATAAATATATATATATATATATATTTACTGCTCATCCAGCTTGTCACGTATGTTGGAGGTCAGCGTGACAGAAGGAAGAAATTCGAGTCAAGAATTCAATCAAATAAAGATTAATTAACAGTCCTAAAGTTTCTTTTGGTAGCTGGCGATTTGTACTAAGAACCATTAGGGAGAGTCAAGTACAACATAATAGAGTTCCTAAAAGGCAAATAATCTTTTTTTGATTTACGTACGTTCCCAAAAGGCAAATAAAATGGAGACCTTTAATTTATGACCCGGCTAGGGAGAGTAAAGGCGAAACTTCAATATATATTCACGGTATCTTCTTAACAATCTCGATGTTTAGGCCAATAGTTTTGATTACTGAACCGATCTCAGATGATTTATGATTAGTAATAAAAAAATAATAATAAAATATTAAATATATAATAAATAATAGTGAAGTGATCATTCCACTATCCATACATAGCCGTTTCTTCCATCTCATTCATTTGTTAGATTCCTGAAGGAGTTAGCATAATAAGTTTCTAGGCTATGAATATAGGTTGAGTTAATATCAGATCATTTGTAAATAGTAATGGAAAAAATTATGAACAGTAATTAAAAAATAATAAATAATAATAAAATATAAAAAAATAATTTATAAATAATAAGAAAGTCTGAGGTGGTCTCGCTAACCAAAGGTCCAAACAAACCTGAAATGCTCGTACAAACAGTAGCTTTGTACAACTTGTTCAAAAAGTGATTGGAAAAAGAAAGAAAAACACACAAGCCAGACTCGAAACTACACAACCTTAAAAGTTAAGACGTGGAAGATCATCTGGACAAAGATATTTAACAGGCCAATAAATTTTGTAGACTACTAGCAAGTACTCCAATAAAAAAAGTACCCGATCGAGGAGCATTATTATCAGGGCCGTCCTGGCCGGTGCTATATCCCAAAATCCCCAAGAGACGTTAACTTTTAGAGCGGTGCTAGTTCCACCGCTCGGTCTCCCGTTGAATATTTATATATATTTTTTATATTTATATTTTTAATATATTTAAATATTTTTTAAAAAATAAAAAAATTCATAATATTATTAAAAAATAATTACTTAATTATTAAATAAAAAAATAAAAAAATCACAACAATAAAAACTAATGATAGAAACTATTGATAAGAATAGTATTTTTCTAACTTTTAAGGTGCTAGGTTATAAGCTTAATATTGCTAAGAGCAATATCAATGGATTAGTCACAGGTAAAAAACAATTGCCTGTTGGAGCTATTAGGAGAAAATATTGTGTGCATTGGATTATGCAAAGTGTATGAGCAGGTAATTTATGCTTTAGTAAATGTAAAATAAAAGTCATCTTTACTCTTTAATGTAGATGAACAAAATCTTCAAATAAGATTACTTTTTTTCTACACTCTGGGCTGCATTGCATTTCTTTTCTTGGTAGAATATTATTAACCATGTATTTAATTAGAATATGATTACTTATTAATATATAATTGGTAGAATGATAAAATATGATAAAAATGAATTAAAAAATAAAAAAAATTAATATTATTTTATTATTATATAAAGAATAAATAGATAATCCAATATAAAAATTAGATGTAAATAAAATAGACAATCCTAAATTCATATCATATTAACTAAAACTTGAATTTGACTTTGTCTATTTGAGAGTCATGCTCTTATGACAAGGATGGCTGCTTAATGGTTCTTGACTTATTTCCAAATGGTTTAGCATGTCCTAGAGGCTAGATCTTGGGTTTGATATGGATTTATTTTAGACTATTGGTATTAGCTGCCTAAGGGTCTATTAGATTATCTTCTGAAATTACGATATAAGCTATGGCTCAAAAGCAACCTAAGGACTAAGGAGTACTTGAGGCTTTCTCATTGTCTAGGCCGGCCCGGCCTCTTGTTTGGCTTCTAGAAATTATATAGGATGCTATTATGGTCACCCCAAATAGGGAAGCTACATTTGGTTGTCCCTGGCCTCTACCATTCTGTTTATTCAGCAAAAAATAAAGAAATTAAATAATTTAAGCACAAAATCCATAACCTTATTTTGCGATTTATGAAGTAATCAACGTCTGATGTGGAATTTTGCTTCTGAAGACCACTTTTCCTTTGTCGGAAAATATTTAAGTAATTCTATAATTTTTATAATTCGAATATTGAGAGACACAATTTATAAATCTCACAGCCATAAATGATGTACTTGGGCAATGTGCAAATTAAGCTAAGCAATAAATTGTTGGGATTGCTTGATATATATAAAAAATTAACAAGAAATTTATAAAATTCTAACAATTTATGGTTTATTTTAGAGTTTAATTATCCATCTCTCAGTCTGATCTATACAAATGAATATTTTCTCTAATTCCGAATAGATTGTTTATTTGAGTTCAAATCATATTTTTATGTATGCTTTATCAAGTTTAAACCGAGTCACATATTATCGATTTGATATTTGTGATTTATGATGTCTTCCATTAGGGCTACTACCCTTATGGTGCGGGGCAGGGGGACCCTTCCCATGCAGGGGGAGAGGTTTTTTCCAAAACCCCATCCGCCATGTCCTCCACCTAGATCAACACATTGGGTTTAAAAAATTATTTTTGGGTCTAAAAAAATATTTTTGGAGGAAAAAATGGGTTCTTGGAGAGCAGTGTCAACAACCACAGCAATAGTTCTTGGAGAGTAGACATAAATGTAGAAGTAGTAGCTTCTCTTCCAACTGTCCTTAACATGCTTTGTGGCACCCTTGACCCTCCATGAGTGATTTGGAGGGAGTCGCGATGCTGAGGTGTTGATTGCTCAGATCACACACTCCAAGCGCAACGTAAAATTAAAGCAAGTGTGTGCAAACATGCAACTTAAAAAGTATAAAATTATAAACGCAATGGAGAAATAAAAAGGATACTCTAAATTGCTAATAGTACAAGAAATTTAAATTAAAACTCCAGCAAAATAATTCATAAATTAATACAGTCAGCCAACTAGATAAGAAGTAAATGCTAAAACAAGTTACATAAGGGAAAAGTCCTCAGGTCTTCACTCCTTAGGTGGGGCTGGTCCTCCAAGCTCATGACCGTCCTCTACATCAAAGTCTACAGTTTCGCGGAGTGGAATCACAAGTTGGGACAACATAATGATATTTCGCAATCTCAGCAAGTAAAATCGATACAATGACACCCAAAAATACAAACAAGGAAAATATTGACATATCACTACATTTGGAAAAACAAGAGACTTACCAAAATTTCACAAAGCTAATACCCTTCTCAACAATTTACAAAAAATGCCACGCACGCCGTAATACACACTTCCATCCATTTAATCGATGTATGCACCATGGTCTTCCCTAGGGACTATCCGGACACCCTAGTTCCCTTCGTCATATCACGGGTAACGACAGTACATGTGTGACTTCGTAACAAGCGATGTCAAGCTCCGCGCCCGGCGAGTACGTGACCAAGCATCCTTTAGCCTCTGCCAGCAGAGAGGCCATGGAGTTGGCACGAGAGCGTTACCATCTCGTTCGAGCTTATTGTCGCCCAGCAACAACCCAAAAAACGTCACTCAGTTTTACATGCTCTCGAGGGATAAGAAGAGCTTCATCGAAATAATTCCCCATCTCAGCTTGGGGTCGTGATATGCACACACCCACAAAATATGCTTTTAATCTTTTGACACTAGAACACAATTTTTCAGGTTTCCCAACACAACCATAGAACATAGTGCAATTAATAAAATCATGACAAGTAATAACAATTAAAATCTAGATGCATGACATGCAGTTATTCGATGACATGGCAATAGGTACAACAAACAATGACAAAGCAACACACAGTTTCACAGATTCACAAATCACAACTACACGTAATTTCCAACACTTCACCTTGCCCTCGGCCAACAATTCCAACACCAACTACAATATTATATTCCAACCCTTGCCCACTTAACCAATCACAATCAGACTGTAGTAAAACACAGTTTATTTTACGTTAGTATTTCAAGGGTAGGCCTAGGGTTTTACTTACCATATGGAAGGGAAAATTTTCGATAATCGAGCGTGAAGACTTAAAGTATCTCGCGAGTGTCCATGTGCATGCTTCGTTGTGCACATGAAAAAAAACAGTTATTGAAATTTGATGCTGCCTAAAGATTAATATGCAAGGTTAGTGGCATGTAACTTACTATGGTGGCATTTGGAGGGGCGAAGCACAGCAGTGGCAGTACGGCGCACAGCGATAGAGGCGGATTTGAGCAAGGTTTCAGGTTGACAACTAAATTCTTTTAAAGGGGGTGGCAGATCTGACGTGGTGGAGGATGAAAGAGGGAATTCTTCGTGATAGAGAGTGGTGGTTGGTGGCAGAGCAGAACCCAAAAGGGAATTCGACACTTGGGGTCGGGCAGATCTGAGGGGGGAAAAGGCCTAGCAGAGGGGAACGGGTCGGATGACCACTGCGAAGCTACTTTAAGGGGATGGCACGTTAGGAGAAAAATTTTCCTAAAACCTACGGGAAGGCGGAACAAAGGGAGAGGAAGAAGATGGGACGAGATTTGAGTAAGGGTGAGGAGGATTGGGATTATTTTCGGAAGGGGGAGGTCCGGCCTATTTATAGGCCGTGGAGTGGGACGATGGGAGGAAGCTGAACTTTGCACGTGTGGCATGCGACGGTTGGCGTGTAGTAGCAGCGAGTAGGCGACAACAATGCAGATTGGTGGAGAGGGAGGTGGCGGCAGACGAGGGTAGTGGTCAGAGCTTGAAGGAAGCTTGGTGATGGCTTAGAGGTGGCATGGGTGGTGAGGGCTCATGGGTTGCAGAAGGGAGGATGAAGAGGAAGAAAAGAAAAGAAAAGGAAAAGAGAAGACAAGAGAAGAAGAAATGGGCATGCAATGTTGGGATGAAATGAAGAAGACCTAGGGTTATTTTTTCCTATGGCCAAAACGGTGCCGTTTGGTGGGGTAAGGGGCTGGGTTTCAGATTCCAATTTATGGGCTTAAGGCACATAGGTTGGGCTCAAAATCTGCATTCATACCACACTAAAAACAGCTAAACTCACAAAAGATAGAAAGAAAACCCACTTCACACAAATTGGGCTCCACCTTCACCAAAGAAAAAAAATGCACACGCATGAACAAGCTTGGGATTCACATCCTCTCCCCTTAAAAGAATTTCGTCCTCAGAATTGACAAACTTAATCCATAAAACTTCAATAAATAAGTTAAATATATAGCTCAAAACTTGCTTGGAACAAGCTATATAGTCAGTAATGCCCAAATAGATACAGATAATGCTCTCTCATGTCCTCTGCTCTCTCCCAAGTGAAGTCATCAGCTGCCAGATCTCTCCATGACAACTTCATTAAGGGAATAGTCTTCGATCCCAGTTTCTGCACCTTCTGGCCAAAATCTTGGCTAGAACTTCTTCGTATGTAAGGTTTGGCTTCAGTTGGACGCTATCGGTATCAACAAAATGTGGTTCCTGCTGCTAGAAACTCTTCTTCAGGAAGGAGATGTGGAACACATCATGCACATCTCAAAAATATTCCGGTAGTGCAATTTTGTAAGCCACAGGGCCAACCTTTTCCATTATCTAAAATGGTCTGACATATCTTGGGCTAAGCTTCCATTTCTTCCTAAACCGCTTGATGCCTTTCATGGGTGACACTTTGAGATACACCCAGTTGCCTTCTTCGAAATACAAGTTTCTTATCCTTTTATATGCATAACTCTTCTGACGACTCTGAGTTGCCGCCAACTTGTCTTTTATAATTCTGACCTGTTCCTTCATCTCATGAATAATTTCTAGCCCAATAAGCTTGCTCTCACCAACCTCGTCCTAGTACAATGGTGATTTACACTTCCTTCCGTATAGAGCCTCATAGGGTGCCATTTGAATGGAAGTTTGGAAACTGTTGTTGTAGGCAAACTCTATGAGCGACAAGTGATTTTCCTAACTACCTTCAAATTCCAGAGCATAGGCTCTCAACATATCTTCAAGAGTCTGAATAGTACGCTCTGATTGGCCATCTGTCTGTGGGTGATAAGTGCTGCTAAACTTCAACTTAGTGCCCAATGTAGCTTGCAAACTCTTCTAGATATGGGAGGTGAACTTCGGATCTTTGTTTGACACGATGGTTTTTGGAATCCCATGAAACCTTACTATCTCTTTCACATACAGCCGTGTCAACTTTTCCAAGGTGTTAATATTCGTAACCTATAGAAAATGAGCACTCTTGGTCAACCGGTCGATAATCGCCCAAATAGAATTCTTCCCACTGATAGTCCTTGGCAAGCTCACTAAAAAATCCATAGCAATATCATCCCATTTCCATTCAGGAATCGAGAGAGGTTGAAGGTTACCGACAGGTCTCTGATGTTCCGCCTTTACTTACTGACAGGTGGGACATCTTTCAATGAACATGGCTACTTCCCTCTTCCTTCCTTCCCACCAAAACTTTTCTTTAGGTCTCTGTACATCTTTGTACTCCCAGGGTGGATAGAGTAGAGTGCTGCGTAAGCCTTTGCTAATATCTTCTCTTTAATCTCTACATCTGAAGGAATCACTCTACAATTCTTAAACAGTAAGGTACCATCTCTACTTAAACTGCAATGCATAGGCCCTCTTGACTTCCTGACTCTTCTTTGGATATCTAAAAGTTTCGAGTCTCTCCTCTGGAGGGTCTTCCACTCTTCAAAGTCGACAACTTTGACTTCATGCATAGAGGCTAAGACCTCCTCTTGCTATGAACTCTCCACAAGAAGTTTCCTTATCTTGTAAAGGAGAGTGTCTACCCACGACGATTCAGTCACATCCACCAAGTGGGATTTTCGACTTAGCGCATCAGCAACCTGGTTCGCCTTTTCGGGATGGTACTTAGTTTAGTACTGATAGTCGCTGATTAATTCCAATCACCTTCTCTGCCTCATGTTGAGATTTTTCTGCGTGAAGAGATGCTTTAGGCTCTTATGATATGTGTAGACCTCACATGTCTTGCCATACAGATAGTGCCATAAGCTTTTTAAAGCAAAGACCTCTGCTGCAAACTTTAAGTCATGAGTGAGATAGTTCTTTTCATGATCCTTCAGTTGGCGGGACCATAGGCCACAACTCTCCTTCTTGCATTAGAACACACCCCAAACCAAATTTGGAAGTATCGCTGAAAACTACAAACGGCTTGTGTAGCTCTGGGAGTGCCAAAATAGGTGTTGAGGTCAACCTTTTCTTCAATTCTTGGAAGCATCTTTCACACTTTTTAGTCCAAAGGAACTCAACGTTCTTCTTGGTCAAAGCAGTGAGTGGTTTAGAAAATCTAGAAAATCCCTCCACAAACCTTCGATAGTAACCTGCGAGTCCCAAGAAGCTTCAAATCGCATGAATTGCTGTAGGACGTGGCCAGGCCAGAATGACTTCAACCTTACTAGGGTGCCAGATGCTTCCTCCTCTTGCACCTCCCATGCCTTTGCCACCAAACATGGACGCTCTCCCCTAACTGTTGTGATATCAATATGTGCCTCTGGCATTTGAAATATATTTAATTTTATCGTTGATAAAGGAATATACTTGGTATTCCTTCTATCTTAGATCGATTGTTGATGCTTTCGAGGAGATCAAGGGATAGGGTCATAGGATGCTCTACCAAGTTCCACATGAGCGTCCACTTCAAGGGCAGTTTTTTCTTATTGGTGCCCTGTACCCTGTCTTTTTCTAGCGGTGTGTTTAGTATTTATTTTGCTACTTGGGAATCTTTTCTGGAGGGTGACATCACGTGT
>QEOT01006527.1:0-15247 GCA_003123785.1 Pterocarya stenoptera
TTTTATTTTTATGAAATATATACTATTTTTTAAAAATAATTATTTCACTGAACTAGGCAAACGTGCTTTGCACGTTGTTCCGACCTAGTATATATATATATATATATAAGTCACATTAATGGGGATCGAGTACAATGAGATGAAGGAATTAATTATATGCACTGATCAACGCTGCCCAAAATTTTTCCCAATGACTAATTAATCCATCCATCCAACTACCTACCTACGTACACAAACATTAATAAGATTGCTAGCATTTAATGTTAACCAACCTATATATCCACCTCGTAATCCAAAAGCAAGATCTAGCTAGCAACTTCTGAAAGAAATATGTTCTAACCAAAATTGACCGGCCAATATTGCAAGAGTAATAACTTCAATTTCAAAAGCATAAAATGAAAATGTGAAATCTAAGCAAATATACATTTCCTTTAATTACTTGAAGATGCATGATGCCTGTTGAAGGAGATTCCGGCTAAGTCAAGTACCGGCAAATAATGCAAGGATAAACGGCGAGAGATCAGGTGTGAGAGAGGAATATAGGTTAATAGTATTATATATGCTAATTTCAAAACAATGTCTTTTTTCATGTTATAATCTAAATTACATCGTTTTCTTAATTTGTTGAAGTCTGATTTGTAAGAACAGGCTGAAGTGCGAAAATGAGTCATCTCCGGCCCACAATCATGGGTTTGGACCTTGATTATTGTAGTTTGGAGCCGATGATGGCACTTCAGAACCGTGGTATAGTGTCCATACGTATGTCGATTACAGTAAATAGAAACTAAATAGAGCCTACGTCCATGGGTCGTTTGAGGTGCAAATTCACTATAAATAAGAGCATTTTACAGTTTCTTATAACTCATTGTACAAATGATAAAACAAGAGCTTCTCGTTTAGAGATTGAAGAAGCTCTATCCCTAGTCGTCCCGAAGTCTAAAAAAAAAGAAGCAGGCCCCGGTCGTCCAAGTCTTTAATCTTAGATCCCTTTTATTCATCTCTCTGTGGTTGCTTTATGTCATGACTTTGTTGTTCTATTTGTGTGCCTAATCCTCCTTCCCTCTTTTTTTTTTTTCGATTTTTCCATCACTTCCACTCTTTTCCATATATGCAATTTCCCTCTCTTTCCAACCGTCCGCACATATCCATATATGCAATTTATCCGACCTAGATGAACGGTTTCAATTGAGAGCAATAAAATTTTCAAACTCTCTTTATTGCCAAACATATCCACAGACAGGCACTTAGATGACACAAAAACGTTGTACAAAAATAAACTAGTATGATATGATATGATATGTTATATTTACTTTATAATAAATAAACAATTTTATAATTCGACAGACTCCACCAAACCACTTTAATCTGTAAGTAAACTTTTATAAAATTTATTTGTAATTCAGGCATAATGCAGGCATTTTTTTGGGAAAAAAATTGATGCCGATTTGTCCAGTTAGGCAAGTAGTTAAGTGCTCAAGAGCTAAGACTTCATTTGTTTTTACAATTCTTCTTAATTCATCTCATCTCATCTCATCTTATCTAAACATTACTTTTTCTAAATTTTCATATAAAATAAAATAAGTAATTCAACTTTTTCAAATCTTAAAACAAAAATAATATTAAAAATATTATATATTCTTAACAACATTTTATTCAATTTTTAACTTTAATCTCAACTCATCTCATCTCAACTCATCTCATCTGCTCAAACAATTAATCTCAACTCTCTTAATGGATACCAAACTGAGTAGGTCTATCTTAGATGCTCTTTTTTGCTAAGCATTTCTTTGAAAGACAACAACAGTTGGTGGTTGGAAGTTGGAACTGCAACTAGATATGGATTCCATGATGCTTAAACATCTTAAATGTTTTGAGAGGGACTAGCTAGGCGTATCATAAATGTTGTGAAAGAGAATTGAAGGGGCTCACAACAGTCACTACAACAAAAATGACTTTTTCCGACTAATTTATCGCGATCAAAAGTTGCGAATAGTCTTTTGATCGCGATAAATTAATCGCAAAAGACCTTTTTTGTTGTAGTGAGTGTCAATTTTAGGCAAGTACTGGTCATATTATTTTGTGTTTTTGCCAACGTGCATGGAGGCCTGGAACGTGCCAGGTTTTGGGTGTCGTAAAATTGGGGCTCCAGGTAGACATTTTCTTCACCACATTTAAAAGATGCATACTCCCTCTTAAGTAAATCTATGGATGTACAAACAATACATTTTTTCTTTAATTTTTCATGCACCACACCTTCAAAGTAAATTCATAACATTCAAAATACGCTTAATACCTTTAACAACACATTTATGCGCGTTACCCCTCCTGTCAATCTATTTCTTCTTCTTCTTCTTCTTTTTATTTTTTTATTTTTATTTTATTTTATGAATGAGCTTTCACTAAACTAAAAAGTGGAATATAAATGAAGGGATGGGGAGCCCAACAAAACACCTGTTACAACTAATATAGCACGTATAACTAAAAATACTAGGAAAAAAGAGAAGTGTTAGACTATCTACAAAAAGATTTTACAAAATTAAACTTACAAATTAGCAGGATTTCAAATTAGATGTCATATTCACTTTATAATGGAAACATATTTATAATCTGACAGATTCCAAAAGACTCCTCTTTCTTCTATATGAAGGGAAGTTAAGTGGTTGTGACAAACATTCCTTTAATTCCAAATTAATGCAAGCAGTTAACTAGCCATTTGATACCCTTCGACAAAAGAGCTAGCCGTACGTAATACTTTAACCAAACTCACAATCTAATCCCATTTAAAGAATACAAGCCCACAATAAGGAAAATGCTTGTTTGTCCACTCTATTTGATTGCTGCATGGTCAAATTAATTTTTTTTTTTACTTAGTAATTAAGGAAGTGATTTTAAATGTATTGGTATATTTTTTTTATTTTTTAAAAATCTTTAAATATATAAAAAATGTGAAAAGAAAAAAAATAAAAGGAAAGAAAAAAAAATACACTGAACGGTAAACCTAGCGGCCGCCCCACCCCCACAATAATATATGGTACGTACGTACTGAAGTACTCCCAGCAGGAGATCAAGACTGCAAACAGCTTTTTGAAAGCTTAGTGAAACAAAATTAAACAGAACCATCCACAAAGCTAGGAGAAGGAATTGCAGAAGCAAGATGATGATGGGTGATCATGTCGAGGCATCAAGAAGCAGTCATGATCATGAGGAGCCACTAAGTCCAGCAGCTCGGTTCTTTCATGCGCCACGCTTTAACGTTTATATCATTGCCATCATGGGGTGCAAGACAAGAATCAATCCTGACGTTGTTAAGGCTGGTTTGGAGCAAACTTTGGTCAAGCATCCTAGATTCTCCAGCAAGATGGTAAGAAATGTATCCTACCTATAATTTCTTCTCTGCTTCTTAATTTGCTGTATGCATGGGGTTTCTGATCTGCTGCTTGGTCGAAAATCATGGCAGCTTACTTGATCAATGCCATAAAGTAAACCATGAGGCGAGCGAAGTGGCATTTTGATCAGTTGCTGGCCACTTGTAGAATTCAATATTCTTAACGTATTTAATTTGTTTCTTGCTATTTCATGAAACAAATTAATTGAAGGTCGTTGATGGCAACAAGTACTGCAAAAATAAAAAATGGAGGCAGACGAAAGTAAACCTGGAGGATCATATTATTGTTCCCGAATTGGATCCCAACATAGATTTTCCAGACAGATTTGTTGAAGACTACGTGTCAAATGTCACAAGAACTCCCTTAGACCTCTCCAAACCATTATGGGAACTCCACATTCTCAACATCAAAACCTCAGATGCAGAGGCTGTTGGGGTCTTTAGGATTCACCACTCGATGGGCGATGGTGCATCCCTCATATCCCTTCTCCTAGCCTGTACACGGAAAACCTCTGACCCAGAAGCATTGCCTAGTGTTCCAGTGAAAAAAAGAGCAGGTTCAACGTTTAATTCGTGGGATGGGTTTTGGTGGTTCTTTTTAGCAATTTGGCTGTTTTTAAGGTTGATTTGGAACACTTTGGTGGATGTCTTGCTGTTTGTGGCGACCATTCTATTTCTGAATGACATGAAAACTCCGATAAAAGGTGCAACTGGGGTTGAGCTGAACGTAAAAAGGTTTGTGCATCGGTCAGTCAGCTTGGACGACATAAAGCTCGTGAAGAATGCAATGAACACGGTATGTACGTTGGTTCACAACAGCCCGTTTTATGGCTGGAGTAACGTTGATACAAGTATTAAAGAAGTAGATCATCTCATTAAAAAATAATTTTTTTATACTTTTTAAAGATGGGGTCTATTTTTAAACAAAAATTTACACAAAATTTATCTATTTAGAATTTGTACAAATTATTTTAATTCTCTTATGCATATAGGTTTAATTAGTTTATTTATTTACCTCTATAATATTTCTTTACGGAGTACTTAACATTTCTCTTTTTCATTCAAGCTTACAAACTAATGCAGGTCCCAACTCGAGAATCTATTGTCCCCTAAGTTGAACACAATCCATTAATTATACTTTGATTTGGATGCTTTCCAACTTCTTTGAATGATGTGGGACATGGAAAACTTTTTAATATTAATGTTGTCAAGAGCAATGATACAATGACAACCAAACTATTATTAAGTTGTACAGAAATTGTTGGGTAGTTGTAGTATATACCTTTATCAGTTCGGATAATAATATCCTTACATCTCATTTATTATTGTTTTACTATTCAAATGTCTTTTTTTTCCTTCTTGGTCTTTGAATTTGTATTAAAAATTTTAGAACATGACATTCTTACATAATCTAAAAGAAAATAAACTCAATAAATTAACGTATAAAATTATGTAAGTTAATTAAAAATAAATTTAATTTTATAAAACTTGACTTGAAAAGTAAAAGAAGATCAGTTTTTATAAAATTGAATTTATTTTTAATTAATTTACATGATTATGTTAGTTAATTGAATTTATTTTCTTAAAGGTTATACAAGAAGGTTATGTTTTAAGATTTTTAATCCAAATTCAAAGAGCAAAGGGAAAAAAAAAAGCTGGATACAAGTTAGTTTACATGATTACGTTAATTGATTGAATTTAGTATTAAAACTGTAGTATAAAAGAGGTGTAGTTGTAAGGGTATCATTACCCTTTAAATATTACATCTTTCTTTAATTATTCTCTTTCTATAATGATCATATATTTTAATTTCTTAAAATCCGCATTTTTCAGACAGTCATATATTTTTGTTTCTTCTATTTAAACATTTAAGAACCGATAGTTTCCAATTGAAATATTGTTTATTCGAATCATGTTTAACAAAAATACTTGTTTTATATCATTTTATTAAAATATTTGGCAATCCCATTTAAATATTATTTTAGTAAAATAGGAAGAATGGTATATTATGATTAAATATTAGATATTTTACATTTTAAATATATTTTTAATTAAAGAGACTTATTTTATTTTGAAGAATTCTACTCATCGGCCACTGTATATTCATTCTAACACCTAATACTTACAGTTTTTTTTTTTTTTTTTTTAGAGTGTGGATGTGTTTTTTATAGGATGTAAGAGTGTTTTTCATAAAATATGAGGTGTGAAATAGTAAATAGTAACTGATGAAAAGAATTTTTTTATTTAATTTTATCTTTTAGTTTTAGGCCTAGTTTGGGTGGCGAAATACTTTAAGGTACTCTCAAACACTCTCACTACTATTTTCTACTTTATTATTACTTTTTACCTACTTTTATTACTATTTATTACTTTTCACTTACTTTTTATTACTATTCAATATTCTGTTATTACTTTCCACCTACTTTTTACTACTATTCACAAACATTCTCAAATACTTTTACTATCCAAACCAAGCCTTAGATTAGACTAGTATATATAGTATATTGCATCGGCTGGGCAGTTCTTCAGCCGCCAGCCGTTTACATCTGTAATTTTTTGGTATCTGGATGCGAGTGCTGATCTCAGGATCGGTTATCAAACTTTGCATCTATTTGGAATTCCAACAAAATTTTTGGCGGGTGCTGTTTTTTTAATCTATACTTTCTCTAGTCCTTTCTCTCTTCATGAGAGTCTGTTGTCCTCGCTTTGAGATTTGCTTATTGCCATTCGTATAATATCTGACTGGCCTAGTTACGTGTGTACTCTATTTTATTCTTGTCATTTACTTATGATATGCGATTCTCCTTTATTTTTTTATTTTTTAAAAGAGTCAGGACCACATGTCTAATAGTGATTTCTCTTCAATTTTATTAAAACCCTTATTTGTGGCGGAAGAACACCGTAGTCACATCATAAACCATTTATAACCAATACACACATTACCGAAATGTCCTAAGGTAAGGGAAACCTCCCTTCTCTAATCTAATAATTCCTTTAAGTAACACAGGGATATTTGAATAATTTCTCCATACTCCATTTTGACCATTACCTCCCAAACGAGCCAAACTATTTGTTGCTGCATTTATTTCTCTGTAAATATGCTTAAATAAATAATTGATTCCTTCCAGTCTATAAAAAATCTCTTCCCAATAATCCTCCAAGTACTATAATCCACACCTCTCAGTTTTTACCCATAACAAGTAATGAATCCAACTCAATTTCCACATCTGTTATACCCTAGGAGCATACATGTTGAAGGCCATAAAGCAATCCCATCACCTCCACCACATTATTCGAATTATTACTTGTAGCATAAGCAAATCCGCACACCAAGTTACCTTATTCATTTCTTATTATGCCACTAGCACCCGAGGACCCCCGATTTCCCATTGAACTCCCATCTACATTCAATTTAAACCATCCCCTTTTTGCACGGGACCATGCGACCTGTCTCACTACTAGATTTTATTTATTTATATGCAAATTCAATCCACAAATCATCTCCTCATCTCGTCGAGTTAGCTCCTTTGTTTTCTTAAATTTCGAAGCAATCCAAGCAATCTAGTGTTTGATAGAACACCACACGGTATTTACCGATTCCAATGTTCCTTCCATCCATGCTTTACAACGTCTCCACCATAATCTCCAGGTAATTACGGAAGGAATAATCCCAAGTAACCTCCCAGAGTAAGACGAAGCTCTTGAACGTCGATGCCAACACTCACCTCTATGCTTCCAGTTTCGCCCAACCATAGTCGGCATCCCTACCTGCAAGCTACAAATATTCCATACCTGCTTAGCGAACTCCCCTTTTGCAAGCACATGACACTGGTCCTCATAACCACCTGCAGAACAACAATTGCAACGTGAGGCTATATGAATACCTACTTTGCGATTCCGATCGTCCACAGCTAAGCAATCTTGCATGGCCTTCCACATGGTGACCGATATTCTCTTAGGAATTGCTGGGTGCCATACCCATTTCGCCCAAGATACTTCTTTTGCACTGGTTCTTACACACTGCCAGGCCGAAGACGCCATAAATAGACCATTTGGATTTTTCAGCCATAACAATCTATCATCACCCGGTCTACACTGTCCAAGCTACATTAGGATTTCCTCTATTTTTTCTGTGCCTACTAGTCTCGTAAACAGCTCAATGTTCCAACCCCTCTCCACTTTACATTCCTTCAATGTTAAATCTGGTAACTTGCTAATAGGATGTTGAGTATATATTGGCCCATTCAATGCCCAGTTGTCTCTCCAAAACAATATCTTGCCTTCTCGCACTTTCCAATTCAACTTTTCCATAATTTTCGGCAAACACTTTATCAAACTCCTCCAGAAATTTGATCCTTTATTTGGATAAACCAATGATATATGCTTCTCCCCTACATATTTACTTAAGAAAAATTTTGCCCATAGCGATGTAGGCTACAATAATTTCCATGCCAACTTCATATGTAAGGAAACCTGCACATCTTGTAAGTTCCGAAGCCCCAATCCCCTTTCCTTAATCGGCCTACAAATACTTCCCCAAGCCTTCCACTTGTTTTTTGGTTTACCATCCTGAATCTCCCAAAAGAATGTGCTCATGATAATCTGTATTTTGTCAGTTACACATTTTGGAGTTCGCAATACCGATAAACTATGGATTGGAATGCTTCGTAATACATTTTTTAGTAGGATCAACCGAGCACCACTGGACAAGAATCTTGCTTGCCACCCTTCAAGCCGACTCCGAATCTTATTCACCATCTTTTCAAAGTGTATACTTCTTAGTCTACCAGATACAATTGATACTCCCAAATAAGTAAATGGAAAACACCCTTCCGAGAACCCCGAGTTCCTCATCAATTTGCTCCTTCTCGGTAAAGATATCTTTTTTGAGAAGAAAATTGATGATTTATTTATATTCACAATCTGCCCAGACCATTCTTCATATTGATTCAGTACCTTATTAATCGCTCTCAACGAGGCTTTACCTCCATTAGAAAATAGTACAACATCGTCTGTATACAGTAGATGAGTAATGATTGGCGCTCCTCTCGGATGGGGGAATGGGATAATCTTTCCCCGTTCTACTTCTTTCTTGATCATTCTAGATAAAATTTCTTCTACTAGAATAAACAAGATGGTGATAATGGATCCCTTTGCTGCAACCTCTTCCATTTTTAAAAAATACCCTAGGAATCTCGTTCATCATAACCGAAAACCAAGGTGATGTGATACAGTTTCTAATCAATAGGCAAAAATACTCCTAGAAACCAAATTTCCTCAAAACATGTAATAAGAACTCCCAATCTACACTATCATATGCCTTGGCCATATCAATTTTTAGGAGCACATTTCCACCATGGCATAGTTTATTAATTCTATTAATCATTTCTTGTGTTAAGGATATATTCTCAAATATACTCCTGCCTGGAATGAACGCGGCTTGTTTTGGAGAAATGACCAAAACTGAGGAAAGATGAGTAACCAGTATTTTGGAGTTGATTTTGTAAAATACCGAGCACAAACTTATTGGACTGAACTTATCAAAACTTGTCGGATTAGCTACTTTAGGAATTAACACCAAAAAAGACGCCGAATAAAACTAAGGATATTCCATTCCTCTAAAGAATTCACCTATCGCATTTAGCACATCCACACCAACTATGTGCCAACAAGCTCGATAGAACCTGGATCCAAATCCATCTGGACCTGGACTACTATCCATCGGAATGAAAATCATAGCATCAAACACTTCCTCTGGACTCGGAACACTACATAGCCTCTCATTCTCTTCTTGTAATATCTCTTGTTGTACTATATCCTCCAAGTCAGGCAAAATACGTCTCCCATTAGCCTCTAAAAACGATTGGAAATGTGAAATGGCCCCATCATGGACTTCCATAGGAGTAGAAAGAACGGTGCCATCCACAAGCTTCATTTTTTAAACTGATTGACGTTTTCGAGTAGCCAACACAATGAAAAAACCTGGAGAAGCTTCTCCTTTTTCCAGCCATCCTTGCTTCACCTGCTGCGAAAGCCTTTGTTCCTCTCTATCCAACCAAACCGATAATTCCACCTATGAAGCTACTAGATCCTCCACTATGTCCTCGGCAAAACTTGCTTGTAAATTCTGCTCCAACCTTTTAATGCGATCTTCTAACTAAGCAATGTGTATCTCAGTGCGACCAAATACATTTTTGTTCCACTCCTGTAAATCAACTTTTAACCTCTCCAGTTTAAGCATAAGCTTGATCATCTCAGAACCGTGCGCCATCTCCCTACCCCAAGTCTATAAACAACTCATGCGAGACCCAAATCTGCTGGAATTTAAATGCCGGATAACCATATGAGATCACTGGGTTCTCCAAATTAATCACCAATGGTGCATGATCTGAAGTAATTAAATGCAAGTACTTCAGTTAAGCATCCTGAAACACCTCTAAAGCCCTGCTATTTAATAACCCACGGTCCAGTCTTGCCCAAGTTCGGCCAAGTCCCAAGCGTCCATTGCATCACGAAAATTACTGTCCTTTACACTATAAATCCAATAGCCCACATGCGTCAATACAACTATTGAAGTCATCTATGGCTATCTCCAACCTCGGCCTACCACCACGTCTCTCACTATTATTATGAATAATATTAAAATCAACTATCACAACCCACGACACTTGATACAAACTCAATTCCACCAAGCTCTGCCATAGCATTCTCCTATCTCGGTAATAGCACTTCGCATACACTATTGTTAATAACATTTGTTTTTGACTTTGCTTTACCCAGACCGAAATATACTGATCCCCCATACTCTCTACTCGCACCTCTGTTTCTGCTGTCCAGAACATCCACAATTTACCCCCCTGTGCAGCATTAGAACAACCATCATTAAACTAAAATCTATCCCTCCATAAATGTAGACGAGAGTGATCAACCATAGGCTTTGCAATAATAAAAACTTTTGGATGAAATTTTGACACTAACTTTCTTATCCTCCAACTGGAATTCCCAATACCCCGACTATTCCAGAAAATATAAGAATCTATCATAGATTCATTCTAGAGGATTTGCTTATAACCCTCGATGAACCCCTCAATTTAATTCCTTGTACTTTACGTTTTCTTTCCTTTGGCACATCTAAATCCGCTAGAGCTTGTTTCTCCTTTGCCAAATGTTTAGCCAATTCCTCTGTTTCAGGATCCGAACAGGTATTCACCTTGAAGTCATCCTCCCTATTTGAATTTCTACCATCATACCCAGTATTCTTAGCCGAGTTCCCCACCAACTGCAAATCCTCTACTGGTTGTTGAACAAAATAATCAACAGTAACATCATCATTCACTCCTGTCTCAAGACTCAACCTATCCACCTCCTCCACCTGTTCTCATAAGGACACAGCACCCTCTTCCAGCTTCTTTGGACTCATACACCCCTCCAATCCTTCTTTTAATATATCTTGTCCATCGACCTGGCCCTGATCAAGAATCATTCCGGAAGATCTTTCAACGTGTAGATCCTCCACCACTACAATGTCCCCCATATTTCCTCCCACCTCAGGTAATTCAAGTTGATTCTCCACCTCAATACAATTTGTAGTAATACATATTTCTTTCCTTTTCATCCCTGCCACTTCCTCCCCAGCTGTTTTTACCACCTCTTGATTTTTATTATTTTCCCCATCCATCATCAACGCTCCTCCCTTACTCGACTCCCCAATCAGAAACACCTTCTCTTTCGTTACCCTTCTGGTCTCTTTACGAGTCCGGATGGAATTTGGCTTCGGATCCCCTGTCACTTTCTTATCACTATCCCGCTTCTTGCCTATCCCCTTGCATGTTTTAGCATTATGCCCTTGTACATGACAACGTAGGCAATACACTGGCAAAGTTTCGTATTCAATCTCCTGGTAAAATCCCTGAGGCTTTTGGGCGGTACCGATCCACAACAACTTCAACGATTCTTTGGATACATCCATCTCCACACATACCCTTGCCTCATTCGTGTGTGTAGCGCACTTGGTAGAATTATCTCTCTTCAAGTACCGGCCCACCGGCTCCATGATACAACAAAGAAAAGATTCATGGTAAAAATTTGGGGGCAACCCCAGCAAGAATGTCCATATTGGCACCCGTACTGGTTCTTGATCCTCTTGATAATCTGACGTCCAGTGGAAAGCACGATAATGCACCCCATTAATCTCACAAGTATCCCGTGCAAAGGCCTTCACAAAATCTTCCTCCAATCATATGTGAATAAATACATTCCTCTGCATACTCATTGTCGACACCACAGGTTGGTTCAGCAAACCCCATTTGGAATGAATAAATGATCGGATAGCATCCAAGGATGGTCTTTGACGTAAGAATTTCAACACCAAGGAAAACTAGAAAGGTAAGGCAGATCTATCAATCTCTTCCTTGGAAAAAACGATACACACCTCCCCCTCTATAGTCTTTGGGGCCCTGAAAGGCACAACAACCTCAGGGAGAGGCTATGGAGAGTCTAGAATCATATCTGCAAAAGTTCTTGGGCATGAGCTAGCTGCCGAGATGGCCAGACGACCATCAGCGGCAGGCATACGGCGCACTAGAGAGACTAACCAAACTTGCCAAAATCATCCAAGGAGTTCAGACATTCTTGGAGCATTCGTTTAGAGCTGTGTCGTGGATATTTATTTTATTCATTTCAAATAGGGCTATAAGCTCAACCACTGCGATTCTCCTTAATCACAAAATGGTTGAGGATATTTCCGAACATTGGAAATCGTTGTGATCACTATCTGAACATGAGAAGGCGGCTGTATGTTTCTTTGATTAATTGGATTCTAATAAAACCTTTGCTACGAACCAGAGTTTTCTTCGCAAACTTCTAATTGTGAAGTTTTACAATAAGGAGGCTTTTAAGACGATGATGTCATGCCAGAGCATAAGTTTTACACCCGTGGTATCAAGCAGAAGGATGTCATACTAGAAATTTTTAAATACAATATCATATATTCGCATTTGTATGCAATAGAGAAACATAGTACCAAAAATATTCATGTCTACACATCATGACAGAAATATTTCATTTTATTTCTTAAATATCAAGAGTAGGGTAGAAAATGATCGAGATTATTTTCATAAAAAAACATTTAAGTTTTTCACAAATTTAATCTTAAACAGTTTTTTTGACAAAGTCTAGCATAGGAGTCTGCTTACCTAACTTTTGAAATATAGTATCTAAGCCTTGAGTCCGAACAGTAGAAATATCATAACCTAATCCAAATCACCGTTGGTTTATTAATAACTGATAGCAATATCATTAAACCAACATAAATAACGAAATTCTATAGTCCGGACTACAGCTCAATTAGAACGAACTCTTGAGCCCATAATCAAGCCTTTCAACATCTACTCCACTTGGTGCGGTTTATAATGGCCCAAGGAAGATATGTCCCAAAAACACATCTCCGCTGATAATCAACCCACCCTCCTTGAATTTCAATACTTATAATCCATTAGAAGCCCGACATGACAAAACACATTCACTACCCGAACATATTTGTATACCAAATTCAAGGTCGCAAACCACTTCCTCCTATGTCCATGATATCTCAAAACCAACCTCCACTTAAACCAATATGATGACGCAATTTTCACAAACACAGTCTAAATCCACAAAATTTCTCAACCATCCAAAAAATTTATCAACCCAAGTTAGCCATAGATGGTTTGACAATTACACGATAGAGATAGATCCGAAACACTTACCACAACGAAGTGAGGTAGAGCCACTGGATTTTGGGGGCAAGGTGGTGGCGTTGCAAGGAGGTTTCAATGAAGCAAGGCGGCATGGCTGGACAAGGTGGTGGTGTTGCAAGGAGGCCTCCACTAGTCACAGTGACTGGCTTAGTACAGAGAAAGAGAGAGGGACAAAGTGACTTACCAATGGCGGTGTGGCACAAACTTGGGATTGCACCAATCTATGATTACTAAAACTTTAAGTTAGTTATATAATATATATAAACATATGTAAAAAAGTTTGAATATATTTTTAATAAATCCCAAAGTAAACACCCCCTGATCTCTCTCCAAAACCACATTGGGAGGGCTATTATAAGCAGTTTTATCGTACGTAAGATTGTTTCAAGCTGCACATGATGCTTAATTGTCAATTGATAGGCATTTATTTATGCACTTTCTTTATACTATCCTACCTAATAAATAAAGCTTTTGTGTTTTTCCTAATTTTGATGTGGATGAATTTTACAGACTGTAAACGATGTTGTTGTTGGAATAACTCAAGCTGGCCTATCGAGATATCTGAATCGTAGATATAGTAAGTTTCCAACAATGCCATATATAGACGATCATTTTGTGATATATTAATGTATTGTTTAACCTCATTCATGCTAATCATGGCATTTTTAAGTGAAAAGTCCCCTATTTGCACTGCTGCTCAAGCAATTATGTATGGGTACTATATAATATCATGTTTAGTTGTTACAGTAATTCCCAAAGGAAGTAGCTCTTATCTTCTAGCTAGGAAAATAAAAGCAACTTCCTGGTAATGATATTTATCTTCTTCTAATATGGTATTAATTAAATGCTTAACTGATAAGTTGTCAATCATTGATTCCGTATTAGAAAATAATAAGATCACAATGATACTCACAATGTTGATTAATAGTATTTTTCAATAAGCATATCATGTATAAGCTACTGACACCAGCATTAATGCTTATCCCTAATGCATATATATTATATAGTTCACTTATCATGTATAGGTGAGGAGCAGAAAGATGGGCGAGTGAAGCAAAGCAATAGCAATATCCCTAAAGGTATCCGCCTCAGGACAGTCATTCTCGTCAATCTCAGAAAGTCTGCAGGAATACAGGTAAAGAGTCGTGCTAGGCTGCCGCCTAGCACAAATTCCCTTTTAATTTTTTCATTCTCTTTTTCATATTTTTTAAATACATTTAAATATTTTTAAAAAATAAAAAATACACCAATATACTAAAAGTCTCTTCCTTAATCATTAAATAAAGAAAATTAAAAAATAAAATAAAATACATGAGCAGTCAAAATGAGAGGCCGGCAAACTCAGGTGGCATATTAGCATTTCCCTACTAGTAAATTATCTTTCTGTCATATATAGTTTCAAAAATATAGCATCATCCCAATTTGCCTTAATGCTACAATATCAAAACCAAACTCTAAAAAAAATTACAACCTCTAAATTAAATGATCACTAAGCATCAAATCATCATACCTCTAACAGAAAGAATTTAATTTTAAACAGGATATGGCTGATATGATGGCTAAGGGGTCAAAAATTAGGTGGGGCAATGTGATCGGATATATGTTCCTCCCCTTTTCCATTGCTTTACAAGACGACCCTTTGGATTATGTTCGGAAAGCAAAGGCCACCATTGAAAGAAAAAAGCTCTCACTTGAACCTATATGCACAAATACGTGTCTTGGGTTAGTATTCAGAACATTTGGAACCAAGGTACGTACGTACATATATACGATCGATCTCCTTAGACCTTACACTTCAGTTTTATAACTCAAGCTAGCTAGTTATTGTCAAATAAATTATTACCAAGGATTAATAATTAATCATATCCAAATTCAAGGGAAGCATTAATCTCATATAAGTAATTCATCACTTACATACATAATTGTGGAAGCCTTACACATACCTTTTGTAAAAAAGTAAGTCTCGTTACAAAAAAAAAACTAATTTTTTTTTTATACTTTTACATGATTCATGTTCATTTTTTTTTTTTACAAATAGACTGACTCCATGATTAGGCTTGTATATTGAGATTTGTACAAATCATTATTAAAAAAAATGTTTATAATGAGAGAGCATGACAAGCTG
>QEOT01006527.1:20557-147055 GCA_003123785.1 Pterocarya stenoptera
AAAAAAAAAAAAAAAAAAAAGAAAGGATGCCAGATTGTCCAACTAGGCTAGTAGTTTTGTGATCAAGATCAGCCTTTCAATTCTCGTAATGGATACCCAACTGATGAGTAGCTATATCTTAGATGGCTTTTTTTGAAAGATATAACAAGGTACCTTACTTAATTAGTAGTTGGGGGCTGGAAGTTAGAAGTTGGAACTCCAACGTGTATGGATTCCATGATCCTTAAGCATCTTAAATCTTTTGAGAGGAACTAGGCGTATCTTAAATATTGCATGTGAAAGAGATCATCTAGTTGAAGGGCTCACAACATTGACAGATACACATGACCTTGAAAGTAAATTCATAACATTTAAGATATGCTTATTGTACCTCTCACAACATGATTTATGATACCCCTCGATCAACCTGTACTTTTTATTTTATGAATAAGCTTTCATTAAACTAATAATAATAATAATAATAAAAATAGAGGTGGTGGGAAGCCCAACAAAAGTACATCATGTTACAACTAATCTAGCGCGCGCATGTAATTAAAACAAATCAGGGCAATGGAACCAAAGAATTGGATTTGGCCCATATTTTCTCTGGTTGATTGATAAAATTGCCACTAAAGGGTAGTTCGTTTTTACAGAAAAGTGTGAAATTTACCAGACACAAAAATATGAAAGTTACCTGACACAAAACTTTCTCATGATAATCGCCCAAACGCATTCAGATATGCAATTTATCCAACCTAGCTAGATGAACAGTTTTAATTAAGAGTAAGAAAAGTTTTAAAAGCTCTTTATTGACAAATAAATCCAAAGATGGGCACTCGATCAGTCGCAGAAGGTAGCATAAAAAATGCAAGGAAGAAGGTGAAGTGTTAGATGATCTCCAAAAAGATTTTACAAAATGAAACTTAAGAACTAGCATGACTTTATATGAGATGTCATTTTCACTTTATAATAAAAAAATTTATAATTTGAAAGACTCCATCAAACCACATTAATCTGTAAATATACTTTAATAAGATTTATTTGTAATTCTGGTAATTCTCAGGGATAAAAAGGATGCCAAAATTTTCAATTAGGCTTGTAATTAAGAGACAAAGAGACTTGAAACTCCTTAACGGAAACCAAACTGAGTAGCTATTGCCTATATCTTATAATATCAGATGCCTTTTTCTTCTATTTTTTTTTTTTTTTTTTTAAAGTCAACAACCCTCGTAGTTGGGGGCTGGAAGTTGGAACTCCAACCATATATGGATTCCATGACCCTTGAGCATCTTAAATGCTTTGAGAGGAACTTGGCGTATCTTAAGGGACTTGAACGGCTAACAACATTGTCAATTTGTTGGGTTTGGATATAAAGATAGTTTTAACTCATCTCAACTAATCTCATCTAATCATTACAATTTTCTTAAATTTTCACACAAAATATAATAAATAATTCAATTTTTTTAAATTTTAAAATAATAATAATATTAAAAAATAATATTTTAACAATATTTTATTCAACCTTTAACTGAATCTTAACTCATTTCATCCCAATTGATCACTATCCAAAACTCACCTAAGGCTAGGGTGTTGTTTTGTGTTTTGTTAACGTGGAAGAAAATTCCAAGTTTTGGGTGTAGTAAAATTCGGGCACTAGGTAGACAATCCTCACCATATTTAAAATATGCCTATTCTCTCTTAGAGTATTAGCATTGGATTGACTATCCTATTCTTCAAATTTTGACTAATATGTAGTTTTTTCACTTTTAGCTAATCATTCGAAACTTGAAGTCTATATTGGATTAGTCATTCTACTCTCTATAATAATAAAATATTATTATTATTTTATTAATTATATTTTTTTAATTAATTTTTATTTTATTTTCATAATCTTCAATAACCTCCAACAATCATATTCATTTTCATATTCACAATCCAACAATTTATAATATAATAATCCAATATGAATATAGATGATAAAATCTCATATGCATAAAAATATCATATCTATAATATAATAATCTCAAAAAGTACTTTTAGACTTTCTATAGTTCTTTTCATATTTGAAAAGAAGAATAGATTTACTGTAGTTTATAGTTTGGATGAAAACAATTTAGCTAATTCAATGTGGAGTAAATATGGATGACATTTGTTAAATTTAAAGATGAAAAAGTATTTGATTAATCCAATAGCAATGCTCTTATGCAAATCCATGAAAGTAAATAATTGTGGACACCGAAAAAGGCATGAACGGACAGATACAACATTTTTTATTTTTCATGCAACATGCCTTCAAAGTAAATTCATAACATTTATTTAAATAGGGCTGTGCAAAACTTCCGACAAATCCGACTCCGGCCGATGTTCGCTCCGACTCTGAGTCTGATGGAGTCGAAAAATTTGGAGTTTGGAATTGGAATTAGTCCGAGTTTGGTCTGAGTCGGAGTCGATGTAAGCTCTGGCATCCGAACTTTGACTCTAACATACAGATTTAATATATTTAATATTGTAATCTAACTAACGGTGTAGGCATGCGTTTTGCAAACAACTGACCTGCCTTCGACCACACCAACCCCCCCCCCCGGGGGGGGGCACGAATACGAGGCAGTATTTTGCAAACTTTTTTTTAAGAAACTCTTGAACGACGTTGTTTACACCTCCTATATATTCTTCTCTTCATTTTAACCAAAACCCTACGTCGTTTCTCTTTTGTTCTCTCAGAAACTCTATTTTCTCTCTTTGTCCTCGGCCGAAAACTCTCTCTCTTCCTCTGTTGGAATCCGAAACTCTAGAATGCGAAAATCCTTAGTAGTAACTAGCAAGATAGTGATAGTTACAAGAATAATGAAGCAGGGCGCTTGGGCCACCCAATTAGTTGGCCGGTGTCAGTTCAAAGAACAATATCGCAAGTCCAATTGGCTGCTACTTGTTCTGTCTGTTATAAGAAAAAAAATTTATTAGTTGTTCTTTGTTAAAAAAAAAAAAAAAAAAAGCGTAAAAGAACAATTAGTCGTTGCCACAAACAACTTTAATTCCACAAACATTCTTTAATTCCAAATTAAAGCAAGCAGTTAACTAGCAATTTATTACCCTTCGACAAAAGAGCCGTATTACGTAATACTTTAACCAAACTCACAATCTAATCCCATTTAAAGAATACAAGCCCAAAATAATATATAGTACGTACTGAAGTCCCAGCAGGAGATCAAGACTGCAAACAGTTTTTTGAAAGCTTTGTGAAACAAAATTAAACAAAACCATCCACAAAGCTAGAAGAGGGAATTGCAGAAGCAAGATGATGATGGGTGATCATGTCAAGGCATCAAGAAGTAGTCATGATCATGAGGAGCCACTAAGTCCAGCAGCTCGGTTCTTTCATGCGCCACGCTTCAACGTTAATATCATTGCCATCATGGGGTGCAAGACAAGAATCAATCCTGACGTTGTTAAGGCTGGTTTGGAGCAAACTTTGGTCAAGCATCATAGATTCTCCAGCAAGATGGTAACCCTATAATTTCTTTCTATGCTTCTTAATTTGCTGTATGCATGGGGTTTCTGATCTGCAGCTTGATCGAAAACCATGGTTTACTTGATCAATGCCAGAAAGTAGTAAATTACGGCCATGAGGCGAAGACCTGGCATTTTGGGTTACCTATTCACAGCCAACCTGCATGAGGTTGGCATGACCACCTACACCTCAAAACATGCCCCTTTCCAAGCGTATAAAACAGTAAAAGCCATTTGATTATTAGAGTATCAGAATCGGCTTATAAAAAAAGAAAAAGAAATTGAAGTTTCATATTTCCTGTTTGGCTATTTTTGGTCCATTTGATTTTCCAAATTTTAGCTAAAATTTGAAACTACACAACTACTATATATTAATGTCCTTTTATAATTGCTTTCAGCTGACAGCTTAAAGATTATGCATCAATTAATTGATTAAAAGATTTCTTAACGTTGAGCCTGCATGCCATGTGTTGATCATCATGAAGTACTTGGACATTTAGGTGAGTGTGTCTGATGAGATGTGGATAGTGCATCAAGTGTCGCGCGTTTCAGTTAATGGTCAAAGCTAGCTGCATATATGCATGCCTAAAATCCAAATGTAGCGTTTGCGTTATTTCTTATAATTATTAACGCATGTGTCTGATCATGATGAGTTGCTGGCCACTTGTACAATTCAATATTCTTAACGTATTTAATTTGTTTCTTGCTATTTCTTTAAACAAATTAACTAAAGGTCGTTGATGGCAACACGTACTGCAAAAATAAAAAATGGACTCAGACGAAAGTAAATCTGGAGGATCATATTATTGTTCCCGAATTGGATCCCAACATAGATTTTCCAGACAGATTTGTTGAAGACTACGTGTCAAATGTCACAAGAACTCCCTTAGACCTCTCCAAACCATTATGGGAACTCCACATTCTCAACATCAAAACCTCAGATGCAGAGGCTGTTGGGGTCTTTAGGATTCACCACTCGATGGGCGATGGTTCATCCCTCATATCCCTTCTCCTAGCCTGTACACGGAAAACCTCTGACCCAGAAGCATTGCCTAGTGTTCCAGTGAAAAAACGAGCAGGTTCAACGTTTAATTCGCGGGATGGGCTTTGGTGGTTCTTTTTAGCAATTTGGCTGTTTTTAAGGTTGATTTGGAACACCTTGGTGGATGTCTTGCTGTTTTTGGCGACCATTCTATTTCTGAATGACACGAAAACTCCGATCAAAGGTGCACCCGGGGTTGAGCTGAACGTCAAAAAGTTCGTGCATCGGACAGTCAGCTTGGACGACATAAAGCTCGTGAAGAATGCAATGAACACGGTATGTACGTTGGTTCGCAACAGGGACCCATTTTATGCATGTAATTCGTCTTAATTAATTAGTTGATTTATTTAATTCTATAATATTTCTTTGAGCAATGCTACACAACCTCTAAATATCATATTTTTTAAAATTTTTAAATTTTTTAATATTTTTTTAAATTTCTTCTTTTTAAATTAATTCAATTCTTCTATTCATTATTCAGATGTTAAATATTTGATAAAAGAACAAAATTAAAAAAATTAAAAAAAATATGGTATATGAAAATTATGTAAATAGTTGAAGATTGTGTAGATTTTTTCTATTTTGTTTACTGACCTAAACATTTATCTTTTTCATTCAAGCTTGCAAAATAATGGTCCCATGAAGTTGGACACAATTTCATATATGCCATTAATTATACTTTGATTTGGATGCATTCCGATTTCCAACTTCTTTGAATGATACTGTGGGGCACAGCCGAAAACTTTTTAATAAGAAAAACATTAAATGCATTTAAGAAAAATTTATAAAAAATTTATTTATCCACATATTAGTTATTGATACGTTAAAAATTATAAAATTTAAATTTTAAAAGAAAATTAACAAAATAAGTCTTGTAAGTAAAAGTATAAGTAAAACTGTAAGAATATGTAACACTAGTACTCTTAATCTTTTAATAATATTGTCAAGAGCAATGATACAATGACAACCAAACTATATTAATTATTTTACTAGTATATAATATAAATATTTTTTAAAAAACAATCAAGCACATTTAAATAAAGTAACGAGTAAAAAATTTTTAAAATCTATTAATAAGTTATACAAAAGTTGTTAAGTAGCAGTATATACCGTTATCAATTAGAGTAATGATACCCTTACACTCCTTTATTACTATTTAATTATCCAGTTTTTTCTTTTCTTTTTGCTCTTTGAATCTGGATTAAAAATCTCACAACATGACTTTATTGTATAGTCTAAAAGAAAATAAATTCAATCAACTAAGATAATCATGTAAATTAATTAGAAATAAATTTACATGATAATTGATTGAATTTATTTTTTTAAGATTATGCAAGAATGTCATGTTCTGAAATTTTTAATTCAGATTTAAAGAGCAAAAAAAAAAATATATATATATATATATAGTTAGACATTAAAATAACAGTAAAGGAGGTGCAATGTATCGTTACCTTTAAATATTATAATATCTTTCTTTATTCCCTTTCTATAATAATCATATATTTTCTTAAAATCCGCATTTTTCGTACAGTAATATGTAAGATATATATTCTGTCAAATTTGTATTAAAATATTTTCTTGCATTTAAACATTTAAGAACCGATGGATTCCAATTGAAATATTGTTTACTCAAATCATGTTTAACTAAAATACTTGTTTTATATCATTTTATTAAAATATTTGGCATTCCTATTTAAATATGATTTTAGTAAAATAAGAAGAATAGTATATTATGATTAAATATTAGATATTTTGCATTTTAAATATTTTTAATTTAAGACTTATTTTATTTTATCTATAAATTTTACATTGGACTAGTATATATATTATATTGTATCCATTGGCCATTTCTTCAGCGGCCAGCTGTTTACATGATGGATAATGATACCTTCTACAATTATTTGGCATCCGGATGAGAATGTTGATCTCACGGTTATCAAACTTTGCATCTATTTGGATTTCTCACAAAACTTTGACCTAGGGTTGGTTTTGAGAGTGAAATGAGATGAGAATTTTGTAAATAGTAATAAGATAATTTATAAACAGAATTAAGATAATTTGAGTTTAGTATTTTTTAGATTTTGAAAAATGAGATAGAAAAAATTGAATAAAAAATATTATAAAGTTAAAATATTGTTAAAATATAGTTCTAAAAAAATATTATTACAAAATGCGGAAACAAACAGTCTAAAAAAATAGCAATGATATTTTCTAAACATTTCATTACAATAATAAAATATACAAAATACCTTTGGCCTAAGTTTAATTGAAACATCGACATAACATAACATATGCCATGTTTAACCCTTGTAATAGCCTAGTAGGATTGTGCAAACCCCATCAACAAACAGAGCAGAAACAGAAGTGAAATCTCCTATTTTCAAATTCGGTGCCTAGAGTATGCGTACAAGAAAGACCCACGCAAAAAACCACTTATTCTCCAAAGTAGGTGCACTCAGAAAATAAAGATGTTGATGGCAACATAATAACAAAGGCAACAATTTTACATCTGTGGTATAAAGTAGAAACAGAATGTCATACCAGAGGATTTTCATATACAATATCATAAAAGAATAGAGTACTGAGCAGATAAATAGCATATAAAAGTTTTAGACTTCATATTCGCATTTTTATGCAGTAGAGAAACATAGTACCAAAAATATTGATGTCTACACGTCATGAATAAAATATTTCAGTTTATTTCTTCAATATCGAGAGTATGTCAGAAAATGACCAAGATTGTTTTCATAACAATATATGCAAGTTTTTCCCAAATTCAATCTTAGACAATTTCTTTTAGTAGCACCGCTTACCTAACTTTTGAAATATACCATCTAAGCCTTGAGTCCAAATAGTAGTAGTATCATAACCTAATCCAAATCACCACTAGTATATTAATACCTCACAGCATCATTAAACCAACATAAATAACGAAATTCTATAGTCCGCACTACAGCTCAACTAGAACCAACTCACGAGCCATTCAACATCTACTGCACTAGGCGCCTCAGGTTTATAATGGCCCAAGGAAGATATGTCCCAAAAATACAATTCCACCGATAATTAACTGACCCTCCTTGAATTTCAATACTTATAATCCATTAGAAGCCCCACATAACAAAACACATTCACTACCTAAACATATTTGTATACCGAATTCAAGGTCGCAAACCACTTCCTCTTATGTCCATGATATCTCAAAACCAACCTCCACTCAAACCAATACGATCACACAAATTTCACAAACACAGTCTTAATCCACAAAATTTCTCAACCGTCTGAAAAGATTAATAACCCAAGTTAGCCATAGATGGACTAACAATTACACGGTAGATCAAAGGAATACGAAAACACTTACCATAGCGAAGTGAGGTAGAGCAATTAGATTTTGGGGGCAAGGCATGGTGGCATTGCAAGGAGGGTACAACGAAGCAAGGCAGCATGGCTGGACAAGGTGTGGTGGCCTCCACTAGTCATGGTGGCTGGCTTGAGAGAGAGAGAGAGAGAGAGAGAGAGGGGATGGAGTGACTTACCAATGATGATGTGGTACAAACTTGGGATTGCACCAATTTATGATTGCTAAAACTTTAAGTTAGTTATATAATATATATATATAAACATACGTAAAAAAGTTTAAATATATTTGTAATAAATTCCAAAGTAAACACCACCTGATCTCTCTCCAAAACCACATCGGGATGGGTATTATAAGCGGTTTTATCATACATAAGATTGTTTCAAGTTGCACATGATGCTTAATTGATTGTCAATTGATAGGCATTTGTTTATGCACTTTCTTTATACGATCCTACCTAATAAATAAAGCTTTTGTTTTTTTCATAATTTTGATGTGGATGAATTTTACAGACTATAAATGATGTTGTTGTTGGAATAACTCAAGCTGGCCTATCGAGATATCTGAATGGTAGATATAGTAAGTTTCCAACAATTCCATATATAGACGATCATTTTGTGACATATTAATGTATTGTTTAAACTTGCTCATTCATGCTGATCATGGCATTTTTAAAGTGAAAAGTCCCCATGATTTGCACTTCTGCTCAAGCAATTATGCATGGTTAATACGTACTCTATAATATCATCATGTTTAGTTGTTGCAGTAATTCCCAAAGGAAGTAGCTCTAGATCTTACTTCTAGATAGGAAAATAAAAGCAGCTTCCTGGTAATGATATTTATCATCTAATTCTAATATGGTATTAATTAATTAAATGCTCAACTGATAAGTTCATGTCAATCATTGATTCCGTATCAGAAAATAATAAGATCACAATATATGATACTCACAATGATGATTAATAGTATATATACATATAAGCTACTAACACCAACAATATTAATGTTTATCCCTAATGCATATATAGTTCACTCATCATGTAGGTACCGGTGATCAGGATCAGCAGAAAGATGGGCGAGTGAAGCAAAGCAATAGCAATATCCCCAAAGGTATCCGCCTTAGGACAGTCATTCTCGTCAATCTCAGAAAGTCTGCAGGAATACAGGTAAATTATCTTTCTGTCATATATATAAGTTTGAAAAATATAGCATCAATCATCCCAATATGCTTGCCTTAATGCTAAATTCATATTAAATCCAAACTCTAAAAAAAATTACAAACTCCAAATTAAATGACAATATAAGCATCAAATCATCATACCTAGTCTAACAGAATTTAAATTTTAATTAAACAGGATATGGCTGATATGATGGCTAAGGGGTCGAAAATTAGGTGGGGCAATGTGATCGGATATATGTTCCTCCCCTTTTCCATTGCCTTGCAAGAGGACCCTTCGGATTATGTTCGGAAAGCAAAGGCCACCATTGATAGAAAAAAGCTCTCACTTGAACCTATATTCACAAATACTTTTCTTGGGTTAGTATTCAGAACATTTGGAACCAAGGTACGTACGTACATTATATAAACGATCGTTCTCCTTAATTAGACCTAACACTACTTTAGTTTTATAACTCAAGCTAGTTATTTTCAAATAAATTATGACCAAGGAATTAATTATCATATCAAAATTCGTACATTGGACTGAAAAAAAGTGAAGCATTAATGCCGTATGTAATTCATCACTTACATACATAATTGTGGAAATATTGTGCAAACCCTTTGTTAAAAGGTAAGCTGATCTCGTTAAAAAAAATATATATATATATATAAATAAATAAAAATTATTTTATACTTTTTCATGATAGGGTTCATTTTTTTTACAAATAGACTCCACGAGGCTTGTATATTGAGATTTGTACAAATAATTAATAAAAAAAATGAGTATATCATTGCAGAAAAAAAAAATGTTAATTATCATCAGAGAGCATGACAAGCTAGTGCTGAATATTAATGTCATAAATTATGTTACTGCATGCATCATGGATATATAACAGGTTGCTGCTGCTATAATAAGCCGAGCACTCTCCAATATAACAATGGCTATTTCCGGAGTGATTGGTCCTCAAGAAGAAATTAGCTTTTATGGCCATCCAATTGCTTACCTTGCTCCTACTGTTTATGGGGCCCCAAATGTAAGTTATCCAATTATATATCTATCCCATTACTTTCGCTTGACTCAAGTAATTTTATGATCCTATTTGTATTGCAGTCACTGGTTGTCCATTTTCAAAGTTATGTGAACAAGATGACTATTTCTTTGTCAGTCGACCCAAGTGTGATTCCTGATCCTCACCAGCTCTGTAACGATATAGAAGAATCACTCAAACTCATTCGAGATGCTGCACTCAATAAAGGACTCATCAAGCTGCTTGATGTTGTCTAAAATTAATTGATCTTGCATGCGATTCCAGAAGATATTCAAAATTAGGACGACTTTTTAATGTGATATGATGTGATATGATCTATCAATTCAAACGAAAAGATTCACTCAAGTGGGAGATCAGATAAATAAAGGATTTTAATAACTGATGTGGAATTACATCAGTAGTTTGCTATGTGTGTTAAAAAAATGTGTGTAAAATAGATTAATTTCTCTAAATAAAGTGGACCTAGACATTTTCGGTCGTTTAATGTCGCATGAAATATTTATATGGGCAGGAATAAATATTGTAAGACTTATTTAATGTGTGTGTTAAATAGAGGACGTTGATCCTTGATCCATTTCGAACTGGTACAATGGCCTCTTATGGAGTGCGAAATAATGAATAATAAATAATGACTGATGAGTTAATTATTTTTAAATTAAAGATGAACATCTCTATCTCCGGACGAAATGGATAGTATCTATTTTATATAAAATATATATATAATTCTTTAATTATTTCAGTTCGAGAATGAAATGATTAAAATATTTATTATTTTATATTAAATCGATACTATTCATATCATTTAAAAGGAAGAAAATTATATTATGATATATTCATAAGAGATCAATAAATATTCTAAAGCCCACCACGTTTAATTATCTCTCTCACTAAAGTTTGAACTTTATATATTTAAATTATCCTCATCATCTTTATACCACACATTATACATTATTGTTTTTTCTCTTATAAAATTTTTAAAGTTTTTTACTTTTTATTGCCTATCCCATTTCCTAGGTTTGATGGTAATGTTGATCATTTGACCCACTCTTTTGTGCTGGGTTACTGAGAAATTTAGGAAGACAATAAGAGTCCCCCATGTGGCAAACTGATAGGGCCATGTCCACAACTAGGTCTAATTAGTTAATCGTTGCGCATAGCTGGAAACATGTATAGAAACAAAAACAAAATTGAAACTTAATCAATGATATGTTGATTTATTTGTTGAGTTCTTTTTTTTTTTTTCTGAGCCATACACTCCTAACGCTTCTAATTGCCATCTACGTGAGTCTGCATCCTGCGACCTCTTTACATTTTTAAACTGATTATTCAGGATGAGTCTCGTGGCTTGAATGTTGTAGTAATCTACTTTAGGGTGAGTCTGGTTATCTTAAAGATATTGCGTAGGCATGCCCTTCAATCTCAAGAAATGTCTGTGAGCACATCCAACTTTTCCTTTTATTTATTTATTTATTTATTATTATTATTTTTATTTTGTTTGGAATGTCTGCGTGGCTCCAAATAGAGGTAACGGCCTTGATCTGGAGAAGTATTCTTGGAAGCTGTACCTGCAGGAGGTCACACATTGCCCCTCCTGTCAATCTCACTATAACACATTTGTTTTTTAGTGATAGTTACGAATTTGGGACAATCCCTAAACCATTACTAAAAAGTCTTTTCTATGACGGTTTCTAAAAACCGTCACTAAAGACAGATGAGATTTTTTTTACGTTCCAACGAATGTAAAAATTACGTTCGAACGTCACACATACATTCGGACATGTGGCTACGTATATGCGAACGTGAAATTTTTTGGACCAAACGTTCAAACCTTAGTAATTAACGTTCGAACGTTACTTATAAATTTAAATTAAATATGACTCTAATTTAAAATTTATATGGTTTTTATATTGCATAATTTGTATACAAGTTTAAAAAATTGACTTGTATACATTTATATATACACAATTTTTAAAATATAATTATATATTTATATATACATATTTAAATATATATTTATGTTTATGTATATTTGAAGTACAGTGATTTAGTATTGAAGTTGAAAAATATAATATTAAAGAAGATTGAGAATTGTAATTAAAAAACCATAGATATATTAAATAATATTATTCCTTACAAATATTAAAAACAAAATACAAAATATGATAAAAGTACGTAAACAACACTCAGATGATATCGCCGTCCGAGAAAGTCATAGCGGCCCGTACCTCCTCAATCAAGATATCAACCTTGTCGTTGAGGATAGATACACGGTGTGACATTTCGGCGACAGACGCCTCTAGAGGCCCGTGCCGTTCATCGATCTTACGATCGATATGCGCAGTCAGCTGTAAGATCACTGCATCACCCAGGCAGGCTGCACATCTCCCACATATGTACTCGTCGGCTGCTGACCACTACTCCCCACACTGGACTGGGGCTGCGTCTGAGGAACTAGATCCTCTACAGGGGTGGTCGACGTCCCCTCGCCTGTCCAATGTTACGTCATTGAGTGGTCATGTTGAGGGCGCTTATCTGATCTTTAAACCACTCTAAAGGCTGGGTTGGCACTCCCTGAGCAAGTAGTAGCCGACTGAGCAGGACATCGTATGGGAGGTTGTCCGTGGAGACGATGCTCGCCTCGTAACGGATCCTGTCAAAGATGAACAATCACTACAAAAAAAGTAAGAATTACCAGCGTTTATATTATCGGAGGTTATTTATGCGCCGGTAAAAATATATTATTACCGGCGCTTATTGTTTACGCCGGAAAATAATTGAATTTTCCGGCGTTTATATTGTTACGCCAGTAATAATATCTAGGTTTGGCGGCGTTTAAAAAAAGGCCGAAAATATATCAATTTTACACCGGTAAATTAGCTATTTTTCGACATTTATATTCTTACGCCGGTAATAATATATAGATTTGGTGGCATTAAAAAAAGGCCAAAAAGTGATCAAATTTACGCCGATAAATTATTGAGTTTTCCGGCGTTTATATTGTTGCGCCGGAAATAATATATAGTTTTTTTGGCGTTTAACAAAACGTCGACAATTGATCAATTTTACGCCGGTAAATTATTGAATTTTCTGGTGTTTATATTGTTTAAAAAAACGCCTACAATTGATCAATTTTACGCCGGTAAATTAATAATGTTTCGACGTTTATATTGTTACGCCAATAATAATATATAGCTTTGGCAGCATTTAAAAAAATGCTGACAATTGATCAAATGACTTGAATAATAATTTTTCTTTGTAAATCACTAATTATTCATTCAAATAATGGGTCATGAACCAAACTAGTAAAGGACATCTTACTAAGATTCACAAAAGAGTAGTAAAACTAATGCATAATCCATCACTTCACCTAACACCCAACTTCAAAACTTTTACAATCTGTTCCAATTCCAACTTAGCAAAAAGGAGCAAACGTCGATATATGGCATAACCATAAATATTATCTCAATTAAGGAAAGTTGCAGATACCATTACACTAAAATATTAATATAATTTGAGATTTTTCACTTATAATCCTCTCAATCCTCGTCCTCGTCATCCTCTTCCTCTTCTTCATCTTCCTCTTCATTATTCTCCTCTTCTTCATTTTTCTCTTCCTCTTCATTCTCTATTTGATTTTGTCCTGAAGCCTGAAAATAAATTTAAATGAGGGTCCAAAAATTCCAAAATAAGGTTGATTGATATCAACTAAACATGTGGGGTGCTCACCTGTGCATGCACGAATGTGTTTACTAAGTTTCGCAATTCAGTTAATTCATTCCGCATTTTATCAAGCTCTTCCTTATATTTACTATCTTCTTGCGTAGAAGTTGGTAGTGAATGTTGGCAAGTTTGCCTTGTAGGGGTTGGCCCAAATCCCAAACCGCGCACACGTCCAGGTCGTTCTGGGCCCATAACTTTAGAATAAACATCATCTGATGCCCAAGTCATGGTTCCTCCAGACCCCATTTCTATCGAACTTGTGTCTTGTGTTAAAAGTTCCTCCATCTCAACCTGTAATAGATAATAGAAAATACACATTTTTCATCTTATAAATCCATTAAAATTAAAAAGTAATAAATTTGAAGATAAACATACCACTTTCTTCCTCGTATCATCATTCTAGTGGGTGCCATCCTTTCTCTTATGGGTCGTGACAAATAGCTGGGCTCGACTTGGCAATGTCCCAGTTGATTTTTTCTGCGTCCAATATTCTAGATTAAACACATATATCGAAAATAAAGAACCAACAAATATTCAACAGTAAATAAATACTAATTAAATAAATACCGCTTCATAGGCATATCTTGCATAACTTTTTAATCCTCCGCTGTGAACAACCACCTGCTTCTTACGACACTCCTTATTTTTATTACATTTTGACTACAATATCACAAAGATTATAAGAATTATGATTAAAATAACTAGTTGGTTGACTTTCTAAATCTATAAGAGAAATGCGCGCGTCATTACCTTATATTCTGGATCAAACCAAAGATTGGCCAACTCTGCTAGTTGCGATAAGTCCACCATATCGGGACTTACCCTTGCCACAACTTGTGCTGCAGATGTGTCTTTTTCATGAAGTAACTTTTTCTTCAACTCATGTTTGTAGTCTTTCCATTTCTTCCCCAAGTCCTTCAGCATCCATTTTTTGAATGCATCCAATTTGTCATCAGGAACTTTAAACTTGCCCTACAATCAAAATAAATCGACACAAGTATATGTCTTGATTTCTAACAAAATTTTCAAAATATACCTATTTAATTAATAATAATTATTTAATACAAGTTCTATACCATTATAAGACCCCAAGCTTCCTCCTTTATAGTTTTAGGCACCGACCTCCAATCCTTGTAAATTATTAGAACCAACTTATTAGTTCTTGCTATCAGACCACCAAACCTTACCACCTTTGAGTCTTGCTTTTTGATGGGTTGACCAAGATTATTGAGCTCCATATCAATTCGCTCCCCTTCTGGAAGATGCCAAATGTCATGAATCGAGTGTAATGGTCTCTTTACTCTACCTCCATTACTATCTGCAAAAATGGATTTAGTGACATTATTACTATTTTGTAAATGTGCATTCAAAGAAAAATAAATAAGAAGTAAGAAAAACAAAAATATACCAACAATGACAACAAAACGATCTCCAATGTCGGAACACAAATTAACATTTTCTGCTTCCGAATGTGGTTCTATTGGAATAGGTGTGCATGGCGGGGTCTCTCTGCTGATCTCTATATGTCTGGGTAGTTGGCCTCCCATTTGTATCGATGTAGAAGGTTGGGTTTCTTTCTGTGAAGATAATGATGGCTGGGAAGGACAATCTACAGAAGGTGATGACTCCAAAATTTATTACTATATTGCCTCTTTCATCATCTAACTGTTCCAAAATTTCATCAAGTGTTGGCATAGTAGGTGGAGGATCAATTTCTCGTGTACCATCAAATGTTCTTGCCATCATTCTCCACCTATGATTTCTTGGCAAGAATCGTCTATGCCCCATATAGGAAAATTTTTTTCCATGTTTCAACCATTTAGATCGTGTATTACCCATACAACAAGGACATGCTAAACGACCTTTCGTACTCCATCTAGACAAATCACCATATGCAGGAAAATCATTTATCGTCCACATTAAAGCCGCACGCATTGTAAATATCTCTCTAGAGCAAACATCATAGGTTGGTGCTCCAACCTCCCATAATTCCTTTAATTCTGATATTAGAGGCTCTAAGTATACATCTATATTCATTGAAGGTGATGATGGTCCTGGTATAATCAACGATAGCATGAAAGTTGATCGTTTCATGCACATCCAAGGAGGAAAATTGTAAGGTACCAACATAACTGGCCAGGTACTATAGGAAATGCTCATGTTACCAAAAGGATTAAAGCCATCTGCAGATAAACCAAGCCTAACATTACGAGGGTCAGAGGCGAACTCATCATGTTGTGAATCAAACGTCTTCCAAGCCAAGCCATCTGCTGGATGCCTTAGTACCCCATCATTTGTGCGGCCTATAGCATGCCATTTCATTTGTGAAGAAGTCTTCGATGACATAAAAAGCCTTTGTAACCTTGGTTTTAATGGAAACCACCGTAATATTTTCGCTGGACTTCTTTTACCTTTTTCAGACCTTTCATCCATAGACTCTTTTTGCTTCCACTTTGATACTCCACATACCACGCATGCTTCCAGATTCTCATTGTTCTTCCAAAATAACATACAACCATTAGGACACACTAAGATCTTCTCGTATCCAAGCCCTAACTCATTCATGTACTTCTTTGCCTCATATGTATTTTTAGGCAATGATGCTCCTTGTGGGAGCAACTCATTCACAAATTCAAGCTATTCTGTAAATATGTTATTACTCAATCCACCTAAACACTTCATATTCCAGAGACGTACAATAGCACTAAACTTAGTATGTTTTGTGCACCCTTCATATAATGGCTCATCAGCATCTTTCAACATATTGTAAAATTTATTAATTCTCTCGCTTGAACCTTGTCGATTTTCATATTGCACTCTAGCTTCTCCAGCTTCCACATCTATTTCAGGCCCAGTACCTTCGACTATTTCAGGATCAAACATTGGAAAAACATCATGTAACATGGTTGTCATCCCACTGGAGCCTTCATTTATTTGCTCATTATTGTTTTGGGCATCAATAGCATGGTAAGATGCCTCTCTTTTTCTCTCCCCATGAGCATGCCAAATGGTGTAACCTTGAGAAATTCCATAGCTAATCAAATGATCAAATACCATGTTGGGCATGAACATCTTACGCAATCCACATTGTCTACATGGGCAACAAATCGACGAATCTGTAGGACAATTCTCACATGCAAACTTCAAAAACTCATTGACACCATCAACATACTCTTTTGTATGTCGAGGTTTTTTCATCCAACTTTTGTCCATAGCTTAACTATATTTGAAATATGAAAATAGAATTGAATGAGAATGCAAGATAATCAATAACAAACATATATAGTATGCAAAATAATATTGAATGAGAAGTGAACGAGAATGCTGCAAAATCATAAATCTTATGTAAAATCTAAAAACAAAATTATTAAAGATTAGTACTACAAATTAGTAAAATTATTAAAGATTAAAAACAAAATTAGCAAAACAAGAAAAATCATTAACAAAATTATAATAGGGTTTTTCATATCATTGCTGCAAAAATGATATAGAGCCATAAGGACTGGAAGTTTATGGTCCGCACAGCACCCCATGGTCGCTTCAAAAGAGAAAGCAATGACTTGCACACAACTGTCACCATAACACTGGTAACTACTACTGAATTTAAGTTCTGTGCATATCAATATATAGCTAGTTAATTTTGCGTTGGATTTTCTTAGTGTAAATTAAATTAACATCATCAGTTTAAAAGTGTACAGATCATCTACATGTATAATTGTATTGCATGGCATACCTGAGACCTTGCAAGCTTCCAAAACAGAGGATTTCGATCAATCGGTGGAGGCGGCGTGGGTCGTGACTCCCGGTTTGCACTGCTATGCTTCAGTAGCTCGATTAAGGGCTCTCGGTTTGCACTGCTATGCTTCAAAAGAGAATGCAATGGCTCTCGGTTTGCACTGCTAGGGAGTGCTCTGTTTTGAGAGTCCAAAACAGAGGATTTCGATCAATCGGTGGAGGCCGTGACAGAGAAACGTGGTGGCCGTAGTCACCGCATGTGTGGAGGCCGTGAAATTTAATGGTTAAGACTGGTGGGTTTTAAGGGAGGAAGGCTGGTATGGAGGAGGAGATGTGATGATCAGGGGCAATGTGTGGAGGCGTTGTTGTGGGAACGACGTAATGCACGATCTGTGAGTGGTGAGGAAGAAATATTAAACGGCAACCCTAGCTACGTGGATGGAGAAGATTAAAACGGCAACCCTAACATGCAATGATGAAATTAGAGATATTAAGATTTTTGGTAAGTATATATTAGCATGCATCTAAATATATATATATTTATATATTCTTCTCTGTTATTAAAGAACAAAGTTTCCAACTTGGATAAACATCCACCCAAACGTGCCCAAGCCGAATACATGGAAGTGTAGAAAATGCTTGTTAATATTCTATAAATTAACAATATTTTATATATATCTTCATCTAACCTATCACTATTAACAATGTAAAATTTTAAATATGATATTAACACTTGTTAATATTCTATCAATTAACTAATATATTATATCAATTAGTTAATTATATAGTAATTATATAAATTAATAATGTAATTTTCATTTAATTTATTATTATTGACCATATAAAATATTTTTTTATTGAGTTTGCTTCATAATCTACATTAATAAGTCACTTAGTTTAATTTAGTATAAATCATAAATTTTTTTTATTAATTGATTTAAAAAAAGAAAAAAATAATTAGGCCAGACTGAATGGACTAACCAATCCGGTCCCTATGGGTGTTCGGTCCAGTCCGGTCTGAAAAACATGATGGATCTAAAATGTTCGGTCCATCGCCGGATCGAACCAACAGCTTAGCACCCTTAGTTGCAACCAACAAAGGTTTTTTTTTTTTGTAGCAATGGAAAGGGACGTTATATATTTGTAATGGAAGAGTTCTATCTTTAGCATCTTAAAAAATTTAACTTAATATTTATATCCAAAACAACACTGATGAGAGTCCCTAGACGACAGGCTGCTAAAAATCTAATCTTTTGTTTCTTTAAATTTGAAAAAAGATTTAGATCACAACAATATTGAAGCCTAAAAGTGATAAAAATATATTATTTAATAAAACATAAGTGCCGTTGGAGGAAGGCTACTTGGGAAGAAAGAAGAAGAAGAAGAAGAAGATTAGAATTTGGTAAAAGCCTGAGTTGAGGAGAGAGAGAGAGTGTGTGTTTGCAAAGGAAGAAAATAGAAGTAACACTTAGCAGCCTCACGCCAACCTGCAATGCCACTTTGCCTGGCCAGGAGGCTTCAATTCAAAATTTAAGAATCTAGCTTCTTTATTTTCTATAAGTAGAGCTTATAAGTGGGCTCTATTTTAAGGATTTATGTCTTGATAAAAGACTGACTTAATTTAGTTTTTGACAAATACATGGTTCTAGTAAATTTGAGTGAATTACATTTCATACATTATAATTTGAAGCTAAAGTTATTTTAAGGTTTAGTGGTCAAGTTATAATAGGGCTCTATTTCAAGCTCTGTTTCTGCACTAGTCTAACTACATTAATCTATTATTTAAAACTATGAGTTAAGAGTTTGTTTAAGGTCTAGTGGTCACATTTGTTTATATTTGCTGTCGAAGATCTTAAGCAATTTCTTAATCATTCAATCTACAAGCGTTAGCCTTGTACTCTGGCTAGGCGGCCACTATTTGATTGGTAATATAGTAGAAAAGTTTGTGTTGATAGTATATATATTTATATATATCATTAATAGTATTAGTACGTATTACTATATCATTATAATTAATAGTATCATAAGTGATGTAGTATTAGTATAACTAATACTATAGTGATTTATATAATAATTTATATATAGATTTAAAGTACATTACTAATAGTAATAGAGTGTTAGTATAAGATCATAAAGTATAAATTGTAATTAATATACATTATATATGTATTACTAATTTACTAATATAATTATCAAAAGGATTAATATATTGAGAACTTATTAAGCCATAAAATTTTATTAATATATATTTTATTCAAAGCTTATGATCAAATAAATATTCATGTTTAAGATTATAATAACATTATTATATATATATTATATTAACATAAAATTGTAATAACATTATCTTATATATAATATATATAAAAATATTATATATATTATTATATATAATATAAAATATTTTTTTATATATATATTATTATCTATAATATAAAAAATATTAATAAGCATGAAGCGCCACTGCCTAATGAAAACTTGAGAAGTTGGCGCCTCCCCTCAAATTTTCATGAAATTTAAACTTCCCGCTCACGGCTTGCAACCCTACAAATTATAGCATGAAGCGCCTCTTATTCCCTCGTTTATCAGCCAACAAGTTTACACGCCGTCAACCAACGAGATGCAGCCCCGCCCACGCACAAGTCCCTCCAACCAACGCCACCATGTGCACCCTCCGCACTTGGAAATTAGCTGCATCGGAAGCCACATGTGAGACGCCAATTAGATCGAACCAGCAACCACGTCCTGCATATAATACCGAACCTGCAGCCTCTGTTTTAAGCATGACGAACAGAGCATTGTTCTCCAAACCGAGGGCCATGTCTTGCTGCAGTTTGGCCACGAAGCCACCGCAAGCAGCAACAGAAGACACCAGAAAACAAGCCTCCACCGCCCAGTTGATGTTCAGCACCACTGTTCGCAACTCCCACGCCGTTTTATGCGTAAAGCCCCCCTCAGATCATGCTTTCTCTCTCCATTCTCTCTCTCATTCTCATCACATTAATAATATTTCTCCCTTCCACAGTACAGTACTGCCGCCTCCCAGCCACCTTGCGCCGCCGCTTCGTAGCTGCTCTCATGCATGGAGAGTCTCCGCGCACATGAGCCTCTGTTTGGTTCTTCTCTCATGGACTTAACTCCCTTCTCATTTTTCATCTGTCCATGCTCTTCATCAAGCTTTGCTTCTTCATGTTGATGCTTGTTTGTTGAGCTTTCTGGGGGACTGCATGCATTGGAGGATAAAAAATCCTGATCTCAAGTTTATTGCTTTTTTCAAGCTATGAATTACTGCTTCAATAATATTCATATTTCTTCTCATATTATTTTATATAACTTGCCACCCCATACGGCATACACGTTGACATGAAGAAATGCATAAAGTCTTGGGGATTAACATTTCCCTCTGTATCATTATTTTTTGTGTTTTTAGCGTATCATGTCTTACAATATTTCGACAAAAAGAACTGGGTTGGTTGGATCTAATTAACATGGTGAGTTAATTATAGCAAACATATGTATGTTTGGAAAAGGGAAATAAAAAGATCATTGCTTCTTATTTTGTTAACTTTTTTATACTTTCTATCTATTATCTGAAAATTTCTGACGTGTCTCGCTCTTGCATAGGGAAGTTATGGTACTAGAAGCACTTCTGCAATATTGTTTGTGAAAGGAAGAGATGAAGTAGACTTTTACAAGAGGCATCTGGGGAATGAACTCATGTGGAAAGCCGTGCAAATTCTGTTTGGCTAATCTCATATATATTCATATATATATATGTAACAGAGTTTCAAAATGGTTTGTGAGTTGAAATGTTCAGGGTTTCATCACATGTAATGATTTTATAGTTTTTCATGTGATTTAATTTGTAATTTTTTTATTATATGAATAATGATCAATTAAATCATATTTATTATTAATTTATATATATTATATTGTTTTAATTGTGTTACCATATTATTGGTGCGTTTTAATGCAATGCGTCGATAATGAATTAGTAGCGGCGTTTATATTATGCCATTAATTTATGGATTGCGGTGGCAACGTACTCATGGTGGCGTTTAGATAAACGTCGTTAATTTATTCAATATGTTGTCAACGTACTATTAGTGGCATTTAAATAAATGTTTCTAATTTATATAATGTGCCGGCAACGTAATAGCAGTGGCGTTTATGGTAACGCCGCTATTTGAATTAGTAGCGGCGTTTAGTTAAATGTCGTTAATTTATTCAATATGTCCTCTAACATACTATTAGTGGCGTTTAAATAAATGCCACCAATTTATATGATACGCCAACACCATACTAGCAGCGACGTTGTTTGTAACGCCGCTATTTGTATTCGTAGCGGCGTTTAGATAAATGCCGTTACTTTATTAAATGTGTCGCCAATGTACTATTAGTGGCGTTTAAATAAATGCCACCAATTTATATGAAACGCCAACACCGTACTAGCAGCGACGTTGTTTGTAACGCCGCTATTTTATGCAATGAGATAGCAACGAACTATTGGCGGCGTTTCGATAAATGCCGTTAATTGATCAAAGTTGGCGGCGTTTAAAAAAATGCTGCTAAATTATATACAAACGCCACTAATGAGATTTTCAAGTACCGGCGTTTGAAAAAACGCCGGAATTGAAAAATAGCGACTATCCATTAACGGCGGATGGTTACGCCAGAAAAAAACCGCCGCTAATTAATTAGCGGCGGTTTTTTGAACAGTTGCCGGCGCTTAGTGAACGCGGGTAATAACATCTTTTTTTGTAGTGAATGGCAAATCTATGGCATCTCCACGTGCCACCCATATAAAAAACTGATCCCAAGTCCGACTAAATGTGGTTTTATGTGCCACAGAATCCATGTTTGTTGCAACTATAAGATGCAACATGCAGAAGAACGGTAGCGGATGATTTTGGTGGAAGGAGTTCGGCCTCTCGATCTGCATGCGGTCTCTCCCGATGAGGATGTAGAAATCCTCGTCTCGGTCGTCATCCCTAGCCAAAGGGCCATCACCCTCGGCCTCTGACTGGTCTGCATCTCTAGCTGATGATGCATCTAGTGGGCCAGTAGATGATGCAGAAGTGCCTACATCTGCCTTAGTCGATGTCTGAACTCCTCGACGAATCCCGAGGTGGTCGGCGATGATATCGAGTGAAAACTCAAATGTCACACCGCATACAGTCACGGTGTGAGAGGATACATCCTAAGGCATGGAGTACATCTTCATATATAACTCCTGAACCATAGAGGGATATGCCTAACCCCTCAATGTGCAGATATTTCACCAGCCTCTACTAAGAAAGACATTTCTCAAGTTAGTCTGCTCTCATCTGAGCTCTTCGAACTCATTGATCAGGGCCTCTCGTTCGACCATAACAGTATAAGACCCGATCCTGAGTGGCTCCTTCCCTCCCTTGTTTCCTGGAATACAAAGGATGGGCCATCTCCTGAAAATAGAAAATGAAACAAAATTAATTGTACTACTGATGCATATTTGTCTTAATTTTAAACTGCTCTGCATTAACATTCGAACAAAGAAAAATATACGTTCGAACGTTATGATAAAACGATCGGACGTATATCTTTTACGTTCGAACATTAAGATAAACTGTTTGGACGTTTAGGTAAACGTCTGAACGTAGAATGTATAATAAATTTAATTGTTATACGTTCGAACGTAATAAATATAAGTTCAAACACCAAATTGTTAAAAATATAAATAAATTTAAAATAATTACGTTTGAACGTCAAATTATACTATCGAACGTAAATATAGTAACGTCCGAATGTATAAACTACACATCCAGACGTGGAATACCAACGGTAAGAAATTGAAACGTCGTACGTTTGAACGTTATGAGCCAGAATAGCCATTCTTGAAAGCTTGAAAAACATATTTCCAATGGGCTAAATGCCGAAAGGTCACCGTAGAAATGAAGTATACACTTCAAGGAATATTTCTACGGTGACCTTTTGGCCAATGGTAACTCGTGGTGGCCAAAAAATCGAGTTGAATATCCGGCCACCATGGGTTTCGATTTTTATAAAAACTGAACCTAAATCGACCTATAAAATACATCTTTTAGATAAAATTTGGATGCCTACCTTTTAGTGACGATTGTAGCGGAGTTTGACGGCGGTAGAGACGAAGGAGTGGTGGAGTGCAAATGGAGGAAAATGGAGAAAATGACTTTTGACCGTTCGGTTGTGGATTTATATACATATAACGTTCGAACATTATTTCTAGTAACGTTCCAACGTAATGGAAACGTTGGAACGTTATAAATACAACATTTGAACGTTATATTTATTAACATTCCAACGTGGAATAAAACATTGGAACGTTAAGAAATATAACGTTCCATATATATTTCCTAGTAACGTTCAATTTTAGTATAAATCTAATTTTTTCCTTTTATTAATAATTTTTGTTTAATAATTTAACTATATAGTAACTAAAATATATTATATAACTATAATATATAATAGTAATTATTTATATGTTTTAAATAGACTATCATTGGACCTATAATATATTATATAACTATAATATATAATAGTAATTATTTATATGTTTTAGATAGAGTATATAGTAAAGTGTTGGATTTCAGGCTCGACGGGGAAGACAGGGTGCCAGTGAGATTTAATGATAATCGGAGATGTAATAAACGAAATTAAAAGTATAAGGTATCATTTGAGTATCCTTGCATTGTAAAAAAAAAAAAAAAAAAAGAGTAAAAATCATTGATACAGTTTTTAATAAAGATAATTTATAGAAAATGAAAATGAAGTATATTGGGAGACTTGTGTTGGTAAGCTAATGAAATCCGTTGGTCAGCCCATCTATGCTGAAAGACTTATAATATATTATATAACTATAATATATAATAGTAATTATTTATATGTTTTAAATAGACTATATAGTAACTATAATATATAATATTTACTATTTATATGTTTTAGATAGACTATATAGTAACTATAATATATTATATAACTATAATATATAATAGTAATTATTTATACGTTTTAGATAGACTAGATAGTAACTATAATATATTATATAACTATAATATATAATATTTACTATTTATATGTTTTAGATAGACTATATCATAATTATAATATATTATATAACTATAATATATAACTATTTATAGTAAGAATGTTTTTAAACTATATATATAGTAGATGGAATATGTGTAACTATTAACTTAATTTAGTTATATTCACGTTCTAACGTTAATGGTTTACGTTCGAACGTTTAAAAATGTAGGCAGGAAATTTCCCTCTCAATTGTATCGTTCGGATGTGCTAACATATACGTTCGAGCGTAACGCAATTGTTGGCGGGAATTTTCCCACTCGATTATCGTCTTCTGTAGTGAGCATTTGCGTTCGAACGTTTATTTTTAACGTTCGAACGTGGATTTTAAAAATTTGACCGATCGGAAGTAACGTCCGAACGTATAAATGAATCATTTGCACGTTAATTCTAATGAAATGTTTTTTGCATGAAGTCACGCATGGGAGGGAAGCAAAATCATTTCTGCTTCTCCGTGCGCGAAATAGAGAGTAGGGATATGCGGAGAGAGAGGGTTAGAGTGAGATAGAGGGTTAGAGTGAGAGTGAGAGAGAGGCCGATTAGAGTGAGAGAGAGATAGAGTAAGAGAGGGTGATTATTGAGGGATACGATTTTAAGTATTTTGGCAAGGAAAAACTATTTTTTTCATTATTTTCAATTTTATTATATTTCTCTTGTGTTTTTTTTTTTATATATAGGTATATGTCTCTAATAAGTTAGTATTTTTTTTTTTTTTTTTAAGGATTGGTTATTTTGGCAACTTGAAAGCCTATAATTTGTAAGAGGATATTAAAAGTTTTGTGCTAGGTATATTTCTAAACTTTAGTTATATATGTTTATGAATTTTGTTGTGAGAATATTGCAAAAATGTGAAAATATAGATTAAAAATATCATAATTATTGTTTATGAATTTTGTGAATATATTTGTGAGTTTGCGATGTTTGTTGATAAATTAATATTTATGATATATTGTTGTGAAAATATTACAAGGTTTAGATAATTTTGTTGTGGGAATATTGTGAATATATTGTTATATGGATTTGAAATATTGTGATTATTGTTTATTAAGTATAATTATATTTTGTGAGTTTATTGTATTTATTAATGAATACAAATATTTATGAATATTGTTGTGGGAATATTGTGAGATTTAGATAATATTGTTGTGGGAATATTGTGAAAATTTTGTGTCTTAGATTTTAAATATTGTGATTATTGTTTATGAATTATAATTATATTTTGTGTGTTTATTGTGAGTTGATATTGACTATTATGGTGACATACGTGATATTATCGGATTGAAATATCTGGGTGGGTCTGTAACATATGTCTTTAAGTGTGATTGGTGGGACCTAGGCGATGGTCGGGTTTCGATACATAGGGATAATCACTTTACGAGTGTCAATACGGCATTTAAATGCTACGAAGATGATCCATTCGTATTGGCTTGTCAAGTTATCCAAGTCTATTATTTGATTGATCCAATGAAAAACGCTGATGAAAGATTGTGGAGAGATAACTTGGCGAGTAGTACATAAATTTGTCCCTCGAAATATATATGAAGCAGGAACGAGTGCGGATTACAAGAATAATGGAGATGAAGATGACACTTTGATAGTAGGGGCCTACCAAAAAGATGGAGAGGGTATTAACTTGTTTGTTGACTTCGGTGCACTCGAGTTGCTCCTTTTGTGTAGAGATGACGTCCCACCCGTCCTTCTCGACCCGTCCGTATTAAATGATCATTCAATTCAAGTAAGTAAAGAAGAAGAAGAAGAAGAGTCAGAAGAAGAAGATGAAGAAAAATCCGGGGAGGAAGTAGATAAAGAGGACAAAGAAGAGGTTGATGACGATGACGAAGATGCTATTGAGGGAGATTTTGAAACAAGTATGGAAAATACATCTGAAGATGAAGAATATAAGTACTAAATATTTTATTCATATAGGTGACCACATAATATTTAACTTTTCAATAATTTTTTCTAATTAATTTTCTTTATCATATTAATCATGCCTCAAGGATGCCACCAAAACGACATCGAAGAAATTTGCCCCCTCCACCTAGTCCAAGTCCCGAACCTATTGAAGACTCCCCACCCGAGTGTTTCCCTCCTGAAGATCAAGTGCAGACTCAAAATAACGACAACCAGTCGACACCTACTAGTAAGAAAATGTTATTGATAATTAATTATATATCAATACTTTTATCTCAATAACTATATAACTATAATTATATTATTATCTAATAGTTGATGTATTTGCTCGTCTCGGTCGTGGTTATACACATAGCATTTCTCTTGAGAAATGCCGAAGGCAAGGAAAACTCGAAGTCAACATTTCTGATAATTCCACTGGAGGTGTGGATGATAGTGCAGCACTGCTTTCCTCCTATATTGGTACAGTTATCCGAGCTTATACTTCATTTTATGTGCGATCATGGCGAAATGTTTCGCTCGAGATTAAGGAGCACATTTGGAGCCATGTGCTGGTGAGTTTACTTTGAGAGTACATTTTTTGTATACTAGATTAGTATATTATATTTTTGACGTAATTCGCTTATTAGGATAAATTTGACCTCGACTTTGGCTGTAGCGATGATTTGAGAACTGTGAATGGGTTGATGGCTACATTATTCCGACGTCACAAGGGACGATGTCATGACCACTTCAAGAAGTTTGAGACGGTTGAAGAGGCTGCGCAATCCCCTTTATAGCAGATAAAGTTAGACGATTGGAGAAAGTGTTGTGATCTTTTCGCAACTCCAGATTATCAGGTATTCTAGATTAATAATATCTAATGATTATTTACATATATATTTGGGCTATATATTTTATGTATATATATTACAATTAACCTTCTTAATTAATTTTGTAGCACTTAAGTTTTACGAATGCTAATAATAGATTCGTTTTGACTGTCCACCATCGTGCTGATAAAATGGTAATTAATAATATTATAGAATTCATTTATTTTTTTATATTTTTTTTATTTAAGTACTAATATTATCTTTTTAAAATTACTAATGTGGCTTTGTTAGAAACGTGATGATCCAGAAAATGTTTCCCTCATTCATGTCTATGCTACTGCTCACATTAATGAGCGTAATGAGTGGATGGATCCTGCCGCTGCAGATAATTATGTAAGCGTTGTTACTTTTGTTAAATAATTGTGTATTTTCTTTGACATGGTAGGAAAAAATGATGGAGATGCAGTCAGTTTCTGGGGAATCCTCTCCAAGTGACAATCCTCTCCAAGTGACATAGACATATTCACGTAAGTGCTTGGGCCCAACTTTAGTATGACAAGAGGTTTGGGACGATCTTTTAAGCATTCTGGTTCATTCTCCTCATCCTCTTCGACTTCACAAATTAATAATCTTACCAAAGATTTGGAAGCTGCATGATGCGATAATGAGTATATGAGGTCGAGGCAACAAGAGTTGAAGTCCCTCTTAGAGCAACAATCTCATTTAGAGACACGTTTACAAGACTAATAGAGAGACCAGGAAAAAAGAATGCGCAATGAAGTCTAACAGCAAGTGCAGCAAGAGATGATGATGCAAATGGAGCGTGTTATGTCATTGCAACAGAAGCGGGGTGGGCTAGGAAAGAAGAAGTGAATTCTCTCAATTTAATTTGTGTATATAACTTTTATTATCTAATTTTAAAATTTTTTAAGACATTGTTAGTTGTAGAATATTTATGGTGTACAATATGATACAATTAGTATGTTTCTTAATTTTATGAAATTAGTGTATTTTTGATCTGTACATTCGAATGTAAAAAAAAATGTTCGAACAAGATTTCACGTTCAAACAAACGTTCGAACGTAATTACACTATTTGATAATTAATGTTCGATAAAACCTCCGAACGTACCATGTTCTTTCGAACACTTATTCTTTAACATTCAAACACATGTCCGAACGTTATACTCGTTACGTTCGAGCGGTGTTCCCCTAACGTTCGAACAAAAATTTAAATGTTTAATGAGTTCGGACGTAAGAATATCCGAACGCAAATATTATACGTTTGAACTATAATCAACGACCGTCAACTTCTATTGTTCGAATGTAAATTGCTTGGGTTGGCGTTCGAACGTTACTTTCTGTGAAAGTTTTCAACTGTCAAAAAAACTAAAACGTTCGAACGTCACTCCGAACGAAACAACTCCGACTTTCACTAAAAATACTTTTAGTGACGATTCAACAGTAAAGTGTCACTAAATGTATTATGTGACTCACATGAGATGACGGTCGTGGTGACGGTTTCAAACAGTCACCAAATGTCTTTAGTGACGTTTTTGTAGTTTTTGGTGATGGTTTCCTATATCACAAAAGACAAATTGTGTTGTAGTGTCTATACTTCTTCTTCTTCTTCTTTTATGAATTAGCTTTCACTAAACTAAAAAGTAGAATATAAATGAAGGGATGGGAAGCCCAACAAAATTCCATGTTACAACTAATATGTTACCGTTGAGGATATCACTCCTCAATCACATTCTTCCCTTACATGTCAAAGTTGACCAACGTGATTGTAGGAGATTTGTTTCTATATTTGTACAACAATTGATTTGTATTACGGTTACACAATTTGTAAAGAGATATATAAAGCAATATAGACTCACCTCTGAAAGTAAGGAGGATTTCAAATATTCTTGCGGTATCAAGAGCAAAATTGGTTTAACAAACCACCGATCCTTTCTTTTTCTCATGGCTTTCGAAACCTCTCCCACCCTTCTCCCCTTCAACACCTTAATCCACATGATCACTATCAAACTTTCTTCCTCAAATTACCTCCTCTGGAAAAGCCAACTCCTCCCTATTCTTGAGAGTCAAGAATTATTGGGTTATGTTGATGGCACCCTTGTGCCACCCCCAAGGTTTCAAAATGCCGACTCTCTCACACCAAGTGACAAACACCTGGCATGGAAGGCTACTGACCAATGCCTTCTTAGTCTATTGCTTTCCTCCCTCACCAAGGAGGCTATGGCTGAGGTGGTCGGTCTCTCCACCGCACGTTACGTATGGCTCGCACTCGAAAGCACGTTCAGTCATGGATCGAAGGCCCGAGAGTTATGCCTCAAAGATGACTTATAGTTGATGAAACGCGGCACTAGATCCGTTGTCCAATATGCTCGTGCTTTCAAAGCACTTTGTGACCAACTCCATGCAATTGATCGTCCCGTTGATGGCACCGACAAGGTGCACTGGTTCCTCCGTGGGCTCAGCAGCGATTTCTCGCCTTTCTCTACAGCACAAATGGCCCACACTCCTCTCCCTTCATTCATGGATTTAATCTCCAAAGTAGAAATCTTTGAGATTTTTCAGAAGTCTCTGGACTCCTTTCCTTCCTCTGTTGTAGCTTTTACAGCTACCCAACCTAGCTTCCACTCATCGTGGTGGTTCTTCCTACAACCATCGAGGTTGCCCAAATGGGCATGGCAGTGGACACGGACACTCCAACTCAAGCCAAGGGCGTCGTCCCCCACGATGCTAAATTTGCAGACTTGAAGGCCACTATGCCGATCGCTGCCGCCAACGTTATGCTCAGAGTGAGCCCTCTGCTCAACTTGCCGAGGCATTCACAGGCTCCTGCTCTCTCAATGAAGACACGGGCTCTGACTGGTTTGTGGATAGAGGGGCCTCAGCCCATATGACCGTGGATCACTCTCAATTGGACCAGTCCACAAATTACATGGGTAAGGATTGTGTAGTTGTTGGGAATGGTGAGTCACTACCCATTACCCACACCGATAACATTTTTCCTATCCCAAATCTCCATCTTCTCGATGTCTTAGTTATACCTCGTCTCACCAAAAATTTGCTTTCCATTAGTAAATTAACATTTGATTTCCCATTATCCGTTACATTTACTAAACATTTGTTCATTGTTCCAAATCTCAAAACAGGAAGGGTGGTGGCAACGAGCAAGCGTGATGGAGGCTTATATCTGCTCGAGCGAGGCAATTCTGCTTTTATTTCTATCTTAAAAATAAATCGCTTCATGCATCATATGATTTATGGCATGCATGACTTGGGCATGTCAATCATTCTATTATTTCTCTATTAAATAAAAAATGACAACTTTATCTTACCTCTTTGTTGCCTTCTCCTGCTTTATGTAGCACATGTCAAATTACAAAAAGTCATTGCTTGCCTTACTCTTGTAATGAACATAGATCGTCAAACATGCTTGATCTTATCCATTGCGACCTATGGGGTCCCTCCCCCATCAAATCTAATTTAGGATTTGTCTATTATGTTCTTTTTATTGATGACTATTCTCAATTCACATGGCTTTATCCTTTGAAATTGAAATCAGACTTTTATAATGTTTTTATTCAATTTACAAAATTTGTGAAAACTCAATACTCTACTCGTATCAAAGTTTTCCAAAGCGACGGAGGTACTGAATTTACCAATAATTTCTTTCAAGATCATCTTCGTTCTTCTGGCATTCACCATCAGCTCTCGTATCCATACACACTGCCCAAAATGGTCGTGCAGATAGAAAACACCGCCATGTGACTAAAACAGAATTAGCCCTTCTTTTCCATTCTCACATTTCTCATCGTTTTTGGGTTGACGCTTTCAGCACTGCAGCATACATCATCAACCGCTTGCCCACATCGCTCTTGGATGTAAATCACCTTTTGAGATTTTGTATGGTAACTCTCTGAATTATGAAAAAATTTATCCTTTTGGTTGCCGTGTTTATCCTTGTTTACGTGATTACATGCCTAACAAGCTTTCACCTCACAGCGTCTCATGTATTTTTCTGGGTTACAGTTCCTCTCACAAAAGGTTTCGCTGCCTCGATCCCACTACCTCTAGGCTCTAGATCACCCGCCATGCTCAATTTGATGAAACTCATTTCCCTTCCCTTGCTACCTCTCAGGCCCAACCTATATCCTCACTTCATTTTTTCAATTTCCTCGAACCCAGTATCATCCATATAGATCCGCCTCCCTTTCCCTCTGACACTCGTTCCCCACATATTACTCAATCTGGGTCTAATCCATGTGTTATGTTTACTGATCCAATGAATGAGTCTTTGCAGGTTCTTGATTCTCTTGTAGGTCCTCCTTTGTAGCACTCGGCTCCCAGTCCATCTCTTTCTGAGCCCAATACAGATCCCACACCTGCGGTAGCAGTTCCGTTGGGCACTCACCCTATGCTTACGAGAGCTAAAGCTGGCATTTTCAAGACTCGTCACCTGGCTAATCTCAGTTTCTTGGGTACTTCTGGTCTTCTTCCAGCTCTTCTTGCATCGACTAAGCCTTAAAGCTTCAAATCTACTGCTAAAAATCCTGGTTGGCTTGCTGCCATGGATGAAGAAATTCATGCACTACAGAATAATCGTACTTGGGTTTTGGTCCCTTGGCCTGCCAACACCAACATTGTGGGCTCCAAATGGGTTTTTTAGACAAAATACTTGCCCGATGGATCTGTTGAGCGCCTTAAAGCCCGTCTTGTTGCCAAGGGCTATACACAGGTACCTGGTCTTGACTACACTGATACTTTCAGTCCTGTCATCAAGGCTACTACTATTCGCGTTGTGCTCTCGCTTCCCAAACCATGTTTGCCAGTTGAAGAAAGCCCTCTATGGTCTCAAGCAAGGCCCTCGTGCCTGGTTTCAGCGTTTTAGCTCTTTTCTCATTCACCTTGGCTTTTCTTGCAACTGTGCTGACACATCTCTTTTTATCTATCATCAGAAGTCGAATATTATCTATTTGCTTCTTTATGTTGATAACATCATTATTACAAGCAACAATTCTTCACTTCTTGACAGCTTCACTTGTAAACTCAATTCTGAGTTTGTCACTAAGGACTTGGGCTCTCTTAGCTATTTTCTTGGTCTTGAAGCTACTCCAACTTCTGATGGTCTCTTCATTAGTCAGCTCAAATATGCACAGGATATTCTTTCTCGAGCTTAGTTACTTGACAGTAAGCTTGTCCACACTCCCGTAGTTGTTTCTCAGCATCTGTCCGTCGATGGCTCTCTGTTTTCCGACCCTACTCTCTACAGATCCCTCATTGGCGCACTTCAATACTTGACCATCACCCGGCCTGACATTGCTTATACTGCCAACTCTGTCAGTCAATTCTTGCATGCACCCACTGAAGACCACTTTTTGGCTGCTAAGCACATCCTCCGCTATGTTAAAGGAACCATTCACTTTGGCTTAACTTTTCACCCCACCTCTTCTTCTGGTGCTCTCGTTGCCTATTCTAATGCTGATTGAGTCGACTGCCCTGATACTCGCCGTTCGACCTCTGGTTATTCTCTCTATCTCAATGATAATTTGGTTTCTTGGAGTGCTAAGAAACAGCCCACTGTCTCTCGTTCCAGCGGTGAATCTGAGTATCGTGCCCTTGCCTTCACTGCCGCTGAACTCATTTGGCTCACACATCTCCTGCATGACCTCCAGGTCCCCATGCCTCAGCAACCTCTTCTCTTATGTGACAACAAAAGTGCAATTTTTTTTTAGCTCCAATCCGGTTTCACACAAGCAGGCAAAGCATGTTGAATTGGACTACCACTTTCTCCGTGAACTTGTTGTAACTGGCAAACTTCACACCCAACATGTCCCCTCTCATTTACAGGTTGCTAATATTTTTACAAAGAGTGTTTCTCGTCCTCTATTTGAGTTCTTTCGATCCAAGCTCCACGTCCGATCCAATTTGATGCCTCGCTTGCCGCTCGGGGGGGGGGGGGGGGGGTGTTGAGGATATCACTCCTCAATCACATTCTTCCCTTACATATCAAAGTTGACCAACGTGATTGTAGGAGATTTGTTTCTATATTTGTATTTCTATATTTGTACAACAATTGATTTGTATTACGGTTACACAATTTGTAAACAGATATATAAAGCAATATAGACTCACCTCTGAAAGTAAGGAGGATTTCAAATATTCTCAATTACCTTGCTTGTGGACCAGTTGCAAAGCTAACCCTTGTTCTATTGTTTTGGTGGTTGCTACCAAGCTTGCGTTTACTCCATATAGGCCTTCTCATCAGTTGCAAGGTTTGGTGGCCCGAAATTTACGTGGGTTTAAGAATTCCTTATCGAGCTAGGAAAGCGGGGATTTTTTCCCTAAAGACAGATCTCCCTTCGTGAAGCAAGTTCCTAGAAACACGCTTCCTGTTAGTAGAGAGGAGCTCTTTTACACAAAACTGTCAAAGCTGTTATAAGATACAGATTGTCTGATAACTGCCCACACACATCCAAATATGCAATTTATCCAACCTAGATGGAAAGTTTTAATCAAGAGTAATAAGATTTTTAAAACCTCTTTATTGCCAAACATATCCAAAAATGGGCATTAAATCGCTGAAATTTCAAAGTAGCATAAAAGAATACTAGAAAAAGAGAGAAGTGTTAGAGTATCTACAAAAAGATTTTACAAAATTAAACTTACAAATTAGCAAGAATTCATAATTAGATAATTGACAAATACAACATTTTTTATTTTTCATGCATCACACCTTGAAAGTAAATTCATAACATTTAAGATATTCTTATTGTACCTCTCACAACATGATTTATGATACCCATCGATCAATCTATACTTTTTATTTTATGAATAAGCTTTCATTAAACTAAAAATAATAATAATAATAGAAATAGAGGTGGTGGGAAGCCCAACAAAACATCATGTTACAACTAATCTAGAGCATGTAATTAAAACAAATAAGGGCAATGGAGCCAAAGAATTGAATTTGGCCCCGTACTGGTCATTCTCACCGGTAGTATATCTAGTCCGGTGGCATAAGGGGTTGTAGATTGGTGGATTTCTAGGCCAGTGGCCAGGCACGTGATAGCAGTGGAACATTAGGCGGGTGTATATCTAGGATTTCTTCATCTGGACAAAAACAATTCTTCTATATACAACCGTCGGCGCGGAACAGGCTAACGTGGTAGTTGATATTTTCTTTTTCTTTTTTTTTTTAAAAAAAAAGAAAGAAAATAGTGCGACGCAAATTATATATAAGTCTAGTTGCATTGAACCAGACAAAGTCAACGAAGCATAGGTTGGCCGACCAAACCTACTACGTTGAGGGGAGAATCTAGAAAGGACCAGCTCAAAGCTGCATATAATTTTGCGTACAAACCACAGATACATGGAAAAGTTTGAATCAAACGAGAAATAATGAAATGGTAGATACCTGGGTTGGAGGTAGAGTGAAGAGCTATAGAGGGGTCACGTTGTGGGCCGAAGAAGCATTTCTCAACTCTTCCCGTTCTTCATTTCATAATTTCTTTTTCTTTTTGATTTTTTTCTTCTTTATTTCCCCTGAAAAAAGAAATAAGAAAACATCACCGAGCAGACGAAACAGGAAGGAGGGAAATTTTGGGTCTGGAAGAGCTTTGCGTCGTCTTTGTGTGGGTGTGTCCATTGGTGTTTCTTCGTGTGGGTGTCTGAAGATATGATTCAAGTCACAAAGTTATTGTTGGAGTGAGTGAGGTCTCACACAAAGAACAAAATAAAAGTGAACTTTTTGGTGGAAGTGAACATCACAAAAGGAAGAAAAAATGCTCCTCTATAATGGCAATTTAGGAGAGAAAAAAAAGCCCTTGGGAAAAAAGGTTCTCTGTAACACAAACTATAGATCAGTTCAATCGCTCTGAACTGATGTAGTTTGGGAAAAAAAAACTTTGGCCACTGAGCAACTCACAATTTGACAGAAGTCCGAGGAGACGAAACTCAAGAAGATGGAGATGGAGAAAATCAATTTCAAAGGATCTTGCGAAGATGGAGGTGGAGAAGATCAGAGGAGGAAGGGTACGTGGAGAAGATCAGAGGAGATGAAGCGGCGAAGTGGATGGGAGAAGGAGAAGGAGAAGGAAAAGGAAAAGGGGAAAAGCTTTGTGGTAGATCAGAAGGACTACAGGCGAATTGTCTTCTCGAATGAAACAAATCGTTGAATAATTCGAATGAAACGAACCATTTCATTAAGCCTCCACGTAGGACTCGCTTACGCACCGATTCCTCGAACCGGTTGCATTCAGCATTTTTTGGACAAAAATGAGGGAAATGGAGGCAAGAATGCACTAAAAGACAAGAAAATTAGCCAAAAATGAGTGACATGAAAAAGAGCAAAAAAGAGGCCTTGGATACATCCCATAATGGTGGCACGTCGCAGCCACACGTGCCTGTGATAGCACAGGAAGGCAACGCATCGGTGTGATGGTGACAGTGACGGAAGGCAATGGTAGAGCACAGTATGTAGATCTCACTAGAGTGGTGCGTGTTTGGTGAAATTTGTTGAGGAGGTGTAGATCTTGCCTCTAATGTTTGAACAAAATTAAAGCAAAAAAAAAAAAAAAAAACAAAAATGGATGGAAAAAAATGAGATACGTGGTCCCATTTGAATTCAAAGATGAGTTGAGATGGTATTAAATGAATTGAAGAAAATATTGTTGGAATATTATTTTTAATATTATTATTATTTTAAGATTTAAAAAAGTTAAATTGTTTATTATATTTTGTGTGAGAATTTAGAAAAGTTGTAATAATAAGATGAGATGAGTTGAAGTAACTTTCGAATCAAGGGCTCAGAGTTAAAAGAGTTGGAGAAGATAGGGTATAGGATATGAAATAAGCATAATGATATCCTTACATCTCCTTTACTACTATTTTACTATCTAGTTTTTTTTTTCCTTTTGCTATTTAAATCTGGACTAAAAATCTAAAAACATGACCTTCATGCATAATCTTGAAGAAAATAAACTCAATCAACCAACGTAATCATGTAATTTAATTAAAAATAAATTTAATTTTGCAAAATAAGGTTAATTTTTATAAAATTAAATTACATGATTAAGTTGGTTGATTAAATTTATTTATTTTCTTTTAAATTATACAAGATGGTCATGTTTTGAAATTTTGAATCTAGATTCAAATAGTAAAAAGAAAAAAAAAATGTAGTAAACTAATAGTAAATGAGATGTGAAGATATCATTACCCATGAACTAAACTGGTAATTGTCGCCTTCCCCCTCACTTCCCCAAACTGGTTGCAGCCTAGAAAAGAAAGGTATGGACTAAAAAAAATAGGTTTTAGATAGTCCCAAACGAAAAATAATCTCCAAAATCTTTTTTCAAATTTGGGAATTTTTAGTAGGAGAAAGATAGACATATGAAGTGAATTCTATTGTTTTTGTTAATTAAACATATACTTATAAAAATCGGCGCAACAATAAGTATAGAAGGTATATTGAATTGTGTTTATTGAAGGTTTAGCATTTAATTTTGCCAAAAGGAATTCAAACAAACGGGAATAAATGTTAGAGGACTAACTTCATGTATTCCTCTCTCGTTTACTTAAAACCCTCATATTTAGGAGCACATTTACATAACTTGAATCAGTCCTCTTTTCCTCTCCTTGAAGGGTGAGACCTTTTCTCCTTGCTCTCGGCAAAGAAGCTCTCTCTTGGACTTTGTCTTCTGACTTTGTTTGTAGAGGGTTATGGAAAGTGAACTAGAGAAAATGTGGGCTTCCTTTAGCCTCACGGATATAGAAAAAAATGCAGTTGTATTATCAACAGAAGCCATGCATGAGTCTACGTTAAAAGGTAAATCGTGCCTTCTCTCTCAAGTCATAGCTGATAAAATAGTAAATAGGGAGGCTTTCAAGAAAACCATGTATGCGGCTTGGAAACCAGAAGGGTGGATCAGGTTTAAGGAAGTGGGAGATAATAGAATGCTGGTGGAGTTTCAGTTGGAGAAGGATAAAGCCAAGGTAATGATAGGCAGGCCTTGGTCCTTCGATAGAATGCTAGTGTGTTTACAGGTTTTTGACGGGACCTCCCTTCCAAAGGAAATCCACTTCGCAACAAAGGTGTTTTAGGTGCAAATTCATAACATGCCTTTGGCTAGCATGACAAAGAGGTGGGTTTACAGATTGGCCAGGGATTGGGGGAGGTGTTGGACGTTGAGGTAGATAGCAATGGTATGGGTTGGGGTCAATTTATGCATGTTAAGGTAGTAGTAAACATCAACCTTCCTTTGTCCTGTGGTAGATTTTTACAAGCTGAGGGAAGAAAATTTGGCTGCCATTCAAATATGAAAGGCTTCCATTATTTTGTTTTCAATATGGTGTTATCAAGCATGGCAAACAAGGATGCACTTGGACCCCCGGAAGCTCTCAGGATTCTACAGAAGGAAAGTCCCAATACGATCCGTGGCTACGGACAAATACTCCTAAGTTAAGTGGTGATCCTCATAGAAGATATGGTGGAGCTCATTCTCAGCAGACCCACCATGGATGGCAGAAGGAAAGTCCTAACAAAGGGAAGGAGAAGGAGAGTTCCAGTAAGGGACCTATCTTATAGGAGTCAATTCAGGCCAACATCAAGGAGATTGCCAATCTCTAGGAGGATCACAGTACCTCCAATCTTTTTCCCTCCTTAGTCAATGACTTGAATCCGCAGCAGGTGGAAAACATGAAAGTCAAACCTAAAATTAAGGAAAATATGTTTTCTTTATTGGAGGACTCGACAAAAAAGGTTTTTCATTCCAAGACCTAGGAAGCTAAACACAGGGAGACAGAAGTGATGGACATTAAAACTGAGAAAGATTTGGAAGACACTACTGTGAATCATCACCCGGGAAAAAAAAAAAAGAAAAAGCAATGGTAACTTTTTGAGCAGGTAAATTCATTAGATAATTTTCTTAAAGATCAAATCCAGCCACTACAGGCCTTAAAAAAATCTGCTAGATGGAAAAGGATGGCACGTGACAAGTTATTTCATCCTTCTACTATTTCTAAGGACAGTGAAATGGGTTTTCCAAATCCTGATTCTCTAAAAAGGAAAGGAAGTGTACAATCCCCTGAGGGGGGAACGAATGGTTTTTCTAAAAAGGCCAAACCTACAAGCTCTGATGGTGAGAGCTTGGCACATAATGAAATGGCGGCGGCTGCAAGCCTGTAACACCCTGCTCCTTCCTTCCTTCCTTCCTTCTAACGTAAGCAATTACGTCTGATGTGACAGCCCGCTCCTCCCCTCTAGTGTCTAAGAGTCCCGTTATGCATGCCAAACCCTGATGGCGTGTTTTTAAAAATACTACGTGATTTTTAAAGTTAGTTTTGTGTTTTAAAGTTATATGTATTTTAAATGGAATTATTATTTAACTGAAAAATATTTTAAATAACTAAATTATAATATCTTTGAAGAGTTCCAAATATATTATAATTGTAGGAATCATTTTATATATAAATGATTCCAATTATTTGAAATATTATGTGATCTAAATAATGATGGAATCTTTAATTAATTTAATAGTTTTATTCTTTTAAATATTTTAAGTAAGACTTTATCATTTTATAAATGATGAGAGAATATTATTTTAAATGATTTCTATCTTTATTCCTCTCAATGCTTTTAATTAAATAAACGTTTACATGTTTTCAAATTAGTATTTAAGGATCATCGTAGACCATTTTTATAGACCCCCAGACAATGAGTTTTAGTATAAAACCCCAGCCCTCTCTCTTTCTCCCTCACTTTTCCCCAGCCCTCTCTCTCTCTCCTCCCTTTCTCCCTCTCGGCGTGCCTAGTACGTTGCACCTACACCGAATGGCCCCAGCCCCAACCCGGCGCCACCGTGCGCCTGTGTGCCTCACCTCCACCACCACTGGCCTCCTCTTCCTCCGGAAAGCCTCCCAGTACCGGCCTTGCTCCCCTACGCTCGCCCCTCCTCTCCTTCGGTGATGCACTTCCCGAATGGGCTTGGAGTCTACAGTGCCATTGTGCGCCGTTCTCTGGTGCCACCACTCCCACGGCAGCCTCCCCTGCCACCGACCGGCCCTCTCCAGCAAGGTCAGCTCCTCCCATGCAGCCACCTTCTCCACCATGCACAAGCACAGCAAACCCATGCACAGGTTCACTATGCGAGTCCGTAGCGCCGCCGTGCACGGCCATCTCAGCCACTGGACACCACCACGAGACTCCTCAGGTCTCCCCCTTCCTACTCTCATGGACCCATGACCGGTAGCCCCCTCCTCCACCTCCCGATGCTCCCCTCTCTCATGCACGGGGTTTAACATCCCCCGCCGCCGTACGCCACCACCCACGGTGGGTGACCACCCTCTCCAGCACCCTCAGGCCACCACGAAGATAACTAGACCACCCTCAGCCCCGATCTGCCACCCACAGCCCCACACTCTCTCTCACTCTCCCACGGCTTCTCCTCCCTCTCAGTGCACTGCCAGCCACCGTAGGCCACCGTGTCGACCACCCTCGAGCCTCCACGGCTCCACCAGCAACCTCCCCTAGTCTAACCCAAGCCTAAACCACCACTTTATGTGGTGGGTAATACTGCACGTGATGGACAGTCACTGCGAGTGACTAACCGCCACTATACACGATGAGATCCGTTGTGTTATGTTCCTTGCCATCATCATCAAGGCCACCTTAGGCCCTTCCAAGACCACACCTAGCTATCTAAACGCCTAAACAGTCACTGTACCCGGTATAACCACCCCATACATTCCTTTCGACGTTATCATTGTGAGGGCTAGCGAGCGACGCACGGGTTATCCCGTCGACGGTATAATTCTCTATCCCTCGCTATTTATGTTAGATGCTAGCTAGTTGACTAGGTTGTGGACTGTGCTGCTAGTATTATAGGGTTCGCTGTGTAATGGTGATGTAACGTGCTGTGGTGAAGTGTTGGGCGTAGTTGGGAAGTGTACTGTGTAGTGTTGTGGACTATGCTGTGAAGTGTGATGGTAGTGTATGTACAGTAGTAGTGGCGTGGCGTAGTATCGTGAATGGAGTACACGTAGAGTGTACTCCATGTTGGGAAACGATGCACAGTACAGCATATGTGCCGTATTAGTGATATGGTGGAGCGTTGTGAATGGCATGTGTGCCATAGCGGTAACGTGACGTAGTGCCGTGAATGGCGTACGTGAGGAGTGTACTCCATGTGGTGGAACGATGCACCATATGGTGTGTATGCCATAGCGGTGACGTGGCGTAGTACCGTGAATGGAGTACATGTGGAGTGTACTCTATGTGGTAGAGCGACGCACCATATGGCATGTGTGCCATAGTGGTGATGTGGCGTAGTCCTGTGAAAGGAGTACACGTGGATTGTACTCCATGAGGTAGGATGATACACCATATGGCATTTATACCATAGTGGTGATATAGCGTAGTTCTATGAAGGGAGTACATGTGGAGTGTACTCCATTGTAGTGGAGTAATACACCATATGGCATCTATGCCATATTGGTGATATAGCGTAGTTCTATAAGGGAGTACCCGTGGAGTGTACTCCATTGTAGTGGAGTGATACACTATATGGCGTGTGCCATAGTGGTGATGTGGCGTAGTTCTGTGAAGGGAGTACACGTGGAGTGTATTCCATTGTAGTGAAGTGACACACCATATGGCGTGTGTGCCATAGTGGTGATGTGGCGTAGTCTTGTGAAGGGAGAACACGTGGAATGTGCTCCATGTGGTAGAGCGACACACCATATGGCGTGAGTGCCATAGTGGTGATATTGTGTAGTCCTGTGAAGGGAGTACATGAGGAGTGTACTCCATGAGGTGCAACGATACACCGTATGGCGTGTCTCGAAGATAAGGGTGATTGCGTAGTTAATGGGCGAAGGGCTTGATGTATGGTGTCGGAAACTGTGGAATAGTGTCCCGAAATAGTTGTGAGATATGACCTGTAGTCCAAGGCGACGGGTGTCACCATGTGATTGGCTTATGGCCAGAAATAAGTGTGAAGTGGCTAGAAGAGTATCAGAGTAGTGCAGCGAAAGCATGACTGAGCAACGTCACTAAGTGACGTGGTCAATTAAGAGGTCGTGCTTGTGATGGGTGCAGAGTTAGCGTAAAAGTGATGTAGCGGGAATGTGACGAGGTGTCACAATGTGACTGGAGTATGTGAGGAACCGTACTCGTAATGAGTGGGAAGTTGACGTATAGGTGACATAGCGGAATGTCAGAGGAAGTGACAAGGTCACGTGTAGCTTGGGAATGGTCTCGAGCTACATGGCGTGACGTAAGATGTTGTGGTATGTGCTGTAGTAGTGATATGGCTATAGTCTACTACGATAAGCGTCTCCGTGTAGTCGACTTATGGCCAAGAATATGTGCTAAGTGGCCAAGAAGTATCAGAGTAGTACAGCGAAAGCATGATTGTGCAACGTCATGAAGTGACGTGGTCAATCATGAAGCTATGCTGTGATGGGTTAGGATGTATGTGAGGTGACGTGACAGGGTCACAGTGTAGCTTGGGATTAGTCTCGAGCTATATGGTGTGACGTAAGGTGTATTCATGAATGAAGTCCCATCGTGTCAAGTGTTGGGATGAACTGTCATGAGGTACGGCTAGCATGAAGGGTCGTGCTAGCCAGGTTATGAGAAGGTTGGTAACGGAGTATGGCGTTTGCCATACAAACCTGTGACCAATGTATTAAATGATGGTCTTAGGTGATAAAGGGGTAAGGTACATGTGTTATCTGGCTAGACACACGTGCTGGATGGATTTACCATATGTAATGAGTAATCTGTCTTAAGTATGGTTACACGGTGCTCAAGCCTCAGAGTGGCTTGGAGCCTTGTGACGTGTATGGATGGTCATTAGAAGTAGAGTGAGCTAAGATACATGAGGGTAATGACAAAGGTACTGTCTAAGAATGGGATGCGTGACTTAGTTAGTCTAAGTCATGGGTCGGAACGTGGTTAATGAGAAGAACGAGATAGAGGTCTTAGTGTCTTAATCTATGAATTCACCTTAGCGAGTAAGCACTCGAAGTAGAACGTCAAAGTTGAAGGAAGTAGAGACCGTAATGGGTCTCCAAGGGCTTTATCATAATAAGGAACGTGAAAGAGTACGGGATAGAAGGAGAGTGTTCTAAATAAAGCATAGTTCTATTTCTAGTTTAGTTGCTTATGTACTAGATAGAAAATAACGTTAAGGTTATGTATGCATGTAGGTTGTCATTTGAGACACGCATGAATGGACTGCATGGTATGAAAGTAGCATGGAGTTTAGGTAAGTGTTACGTTCATGCTCTTCTAGAGTTTTCTAAAGAATATAAGAAAAAGAAAGAGAAATGCTTTCCCATGAAAGATGCTTTACAAAAAGGACACGAAAGATGTTTTTAATAAAAGCATGCTAATTATTGAGAAGTCTATGTATGTACGGCCCCTTCTCAGCAGCCCTTTTTTACGCACCCAAAAGTATTAATTGTACGTATGTGAATGGATGACTATACGTTGTATCTATTGTACGTATTTTCTAAAAAAAAGAAAGGAAGCTTCAAGACCCGTGCCCCGAGCTTCAAACCGATGCTTTAAGCGACGCGAAGAAAGTGTTTTAAAATGTCCATGAGAATTGATGCTTTAAATGTCCTTACGAAGTGATGTTTTAATGAAGCCACGAGAGATGATGTTTAAGCCCATGCTTTTAACGACGTTTTCCATGAAAAGATATGTTTTCTCATGAAAAAAGATGTTTTTTCCCATGAAAGCATGAAATGAAATGAAAAGAAAAGAATGAATGCTCATGCCCATACAAATGAATGAATGAAAGCCTCAGCTCTTTAGAGCTGACATGAATGAATGAATGAATGAATGGCATGTGGCATAAATGAATGTATGAAACTACGTAACGGCCACATGAATGAAAGGAAAGGGGTACCCAATGAATGAATGGGCAAATTGCAATGCCGGGCAGTAGTATCTGGTAGTGCACCCAGTACTGCACCCTAACGGAAAGGGATTCCAACCCGTGGCCACAGGCTAATCCATTCGCCCAAAAGGCCGCTAACCCCAGCACGCAGGGCGTAACAACGTGCATGGGCCTATGAAAGTGAAAGAAAAGTAATTGTATGTATGAATGCATTGCATTCTTCAAGAAATGAAGCTAGTGACGAGGAAACGTTTTAAAGAAAAGCATTTTAAAGAAAAAAAAAAAAAGCATGTTTAAAGATGAAAGCCCCCGTCCACTGATGTTTTTAATGAAAGCATGTATGCATGTACTTATAGTATGTATGGAATGATGAATGCATGATTGAAAACCTAAGTTGTTATATTTTAATGGTATGAAGTAATGCTTATTGAGTATTCGACTCATTTTAATTTTTATGTGTGCCCCTCCCCCCACAAGAAACTAAATAGGCAGTACGTCCATGAGGGACACAGCCAAAGGGAAAGTGCACGGAAGTCTAGGCATGAAGGTTTTAAACGTACGAAAATGTCTTTTTATTTTAAAGATTTATATTTTCTACTCTAGACCTCTTTTATTATAAAAGCACTTTTTATTTTATAACGTAGAGTCTTGCACCCTGGGAAGGACTGTAAAAGGTTTTAAATTGGACGGTAATTCCTATCATATTTTCTAAAATATTTTACAAAAAAGTCCACCCCAAGGACGGGCGTTACAAAGCCAACCCCACCAACAACAATGAGCTGCCTAAGTTGGAATTGTTGGGGGCTTGGGAACTCCCGGACAGTTAGAGAACTTCATCACTTAGTGAAAAGTAAGTACCCCAAGTTTATTTTCTTAATTGAAACTAAATGTAAAAGAGAAAAGGTGGAAGCAATTAGAAGCAAAACAGGGTATGACTGTAGCTTTGTAATTGATAGCAAAGGCCTTAATGGAGGTATTGCTTTCTTGTGGAAAAATGATGCGGAGGTAACACTAGAATCCTACACTAAACACCATATATCATTAACGATTAATGAACCTTTGGTAGGTGAGGAGTGGATTTTAACAGGTTTTTATGGCCATTCAAAAATAGCCAGGAAGGATGAAAGTTGGCAGTTGCTCCGAGCTGTTAAACCCCCCACTAGGGTGGCTTGGCTTTGTGTAGGAGATTTTAATGAAGTACTGTTGCCAGAGGAAAAATATGGGGTTGCCATGAGCCTTATTCACAAATGGAAGCATTTAGACTTGTAGTGGAAGACTGTGAACTCAGTGATCTAGGACACATAGGGGATAAATTCACATGGAGAGACAATAAAAAGGGTCAGCAGTTCACTAAAGAGAGACTGGATAGAGGCTTGGCCAACTCAAGATGGCAAGAGCTCTTTCCCTTCCATTCGGTATCCAATGAGCTAGCTCTTTGTTCTGACCATGGTCCCATTGTGATCAACATGGCAAAACAGATGCTATATGAGCAAAGAAGGGATAAACCTTTCATATATGAAGCTAGATGGGCTCTAAGAGAAGGCTGCTTGGAACTTGTCAAGGAGAAGTGGAAAAACCACATGTTAAGCCCTCACAATCTGACTCAAGTGACAGGAGGATTACAGAGATGTAAAGAAAAACTGAAAGAATGGGCAAAAGCTAACTTTGGGAACACAAAGAGGTCCATTAATAGCAAGATTGCTTAGTTAACTAAATTGCAGGCATCCCACAAGGGTGAGAAAGATGACAGATTTAAAGCCCTTATCAAAGAGGTGTAGAGGCTTCTTGAAGAAGATGATTTGAAGTGGAAACAACGGGCTAAACAGAGATGGCTACTGGAAGGGGACAGGATACCAAGTATTTTCACCAGTGTGCAAACCAAAGAAGAAAGACCAATGCTATTCAAAAAATCATAAATGAAAAATGAGAGGTACTGTCAAAACCAGAGGATATTGGAACCCAATTTCAAAAGTTCCTTTCAGAGCTTTTCTCTACAGAATACCCGAGTGGGATTGAGGTATGCTTGTAAAATATGAAACCAGTGGTGACAGAGGAAATGAATAGAAGGTTAACCAAGAAATTCACTGCTGAGGAAGTTAAGGATGATGTCTTTCACATGAACCCCTTAAGTTCACCTGGACCTGATGGTTTTCCTCCTGCCTTTTATCAAGATCACTGGCCCTCTATCGGTCCTGAGGTTACTGAAGCTGCTCTCCATGTGCTCAATTCTGATGGTTGGATTTATGATGTAAATAAAACCTTCATAGCTTTGATTCCCAAAAAGAAGTCCCCAACAAAAGTGACTGAATTTAGGCTTATAAGCCTGTGTAATGTCCTCTATAAGGTTATATCTAAACCAATTGCAAACAGGTTAAAGCAAATCCTCCCTGAAGTGATTTCCCCAAATCAGTCAGCCTTTGTGCCTAGTCGACTCATTGCAGATAACATTATTGTTGCCTATGAGGCCTTACATACTATGAACAGCAAGTTAATGGGGAAAAATGGTTATATGGCCTTGAAACTCGATATGAGTAAAGCATATGACCGTGTAGAATGGGTTTTCTTTAGAGCTGTCATGAGTAAAATGGGATTTGACCAGCACTGGATTGAGCTAGTAATGAAAGGGTTGGAATCTGTCGTTTATTCTATTTTGGTTAATGGCATCCCTTAACCTTACTTCAAACCATCTAGAGGAATAAGACAGGGTGATCCATTATCACCTTATCTTTTCCTTTTCTATGCTGAAGCGTTATCTTCTCTGATGTGTCATGCTGAACTATCAGGAGCTATCAATGGTGTTCCTATAAAAGGAGGCAAACTTCATGTCAACCATCTCTTATTTGCAGATGACAGTTTGCTGTTTTGTAGGGCCAATTCTCTTGAATGGAGCAGACTTATCTACATTCTAAACATGTACGAATCAACATCTGGTCAAAGACTCAATAAAGAAAAGACCTCCATTCAATTTAGCAGGAATACTCCTAGAGAAACTCAAGAATTGGTGCTAGAAATTGCTGGTGTAAAGTCCAGTCAATCACATGGAAGCTACCTGGGTCTCCCAGCCTTAATAGGAAGAGCTCGAGCAAAGGCTTTTGGATCTATCCTAGACAAAGTCAAACAAAGAATAAGTAACTTTAAGGTTAAATTTCTATCACAAGTAGCAAGGGAAATTCTTTTGAAAGCCGTGGTTCAAGCTCTGCCAACTTATAGCATGTCTGTTTTTAAACTTCTAACTTCACCAATTAAAGAGATAAACAAAATGATGCAACATTTCTGGTGGGGTCAGCAGGAGCATAGCAAGAAAATTCACTGGATCTCTTGGAACACAATGGGCAAATCTAAGAATGTTGGGGGCTTAGGATTCAGAGAATTGGAAGATTTTAACTTGACATTATTAGCCAAACAAGGATGGAGGCTGTTGCAAGACCCTAACTCCCTTGCTTCACAGGTGTTAAAACAGAAATACTTTCCTAAAGATCATTTCTTCCAAGCCAAAGTGGGAAGCAAACCTTCTTATATATGGAGAAGCATAATAGCAGCTAGAGGTATTATACAGAAGGGAACATACTGGAGGGTAGGCAATGGGAGGGATATCAAGATATGGCAGGACAAATGGATCCCAAGTTTGAATTCTATGAGGGTTCAAGAACCTATCAATCCGAAGGCCAACCTGACTACTGTCAATGAATTGATCAATCCAGACACTAACCAGTGGAGAGTTGACCTGGTAACGAATCTATTTTCAATTGAAAGTGCTGAAAAGATTTTGCAAATACCAGTAAGTTGCACCAATAAGCCAGACAAGATGATTTGGAAGGCGACAGCAACAGGTCTTTTTAGTGTGAAGAGTGCCTACCACTTCCAAAAAGACCTAAGGATATTAGCCAAGGGACAGCCTTCTGTCTCAAATGAAAGGAGAAATCTTTGGTCTATACTATGGAAACTTAAGATCCCACCAGCAGATAGAGTTTTTGTGTGGAGAGCTTGCCTAGAAGGTTTGCCTACAATGCTGAATCTTTTCAAGAGAAAACAAGTTGATACTCCCAAGTGCCCCATTTATTTCGATGAAGAATCAGTCATTCATGCTATTTGGTTATGTCCTGTAGCAAAGGATGTGTGGAGTTTGTGTTCCAAACAGATTCAAAAATGTGCTGTATGGAAGGCAAATTTTCTTGAGCTTTTTTATTTCTTTTGCTCTGATTTTGACAAGGCAGTGGTGGAGGAAGCTCAATAATGGCAAAAAGAATTTGGCAAAGATGAAATAAGCTCATCTTCCAATCTGTTTTTCAGCATCCTAAAGAGATCCTTTTGCAAGCTCAGCTAGTTTTGAAAGAGTTGGATGTATGTACTCCTAAAATAGCCCAGACAAAAAATGTAGAATGCAGACAGATACGAGAATTGGTTCCACTACCTGCAAACATCACAAAGGCCAATTGGGATTTTGCAACAGAAAAGGTCAGTGGCCTAATAGGCATTGGTATTGTTTTGAGAGACAGTGCAAGAGCAGTTATTGCTTCATCAAGAACAAATAGGTATCTCCAACAGGACCCTCTCTTGGCTGAAGCTATTGGAGCACTGCAAGCTACTATCTTTTGTCTTGAACTGGGTTGTCAAAGCATCATTCTAGAAGGGGACTCTCTCCAAGTTATTCAAGATATTCCCAAAGCCTTGATGAAAATATCAAGTTACGGATTGGTGATTAAAGACATTAAAGATAAGCTACAAGGATTCTCAAGTTGGTCAGTTAATCATGTAAAAAGAGAGGCTAATCACCTAGCCCACTCCCTAGCTAGATCGGCTTTAGTAGAAATTGATTTAACTGTGAACTGGTCTCAAGGTACCTGATTAGTGTATTCTTTCTAAGCTATTGAATGAATGCAACTATCTCTTCAAAAAAAAAAAAAAAACCCTCATATTTAAACAAGAGCTAGCTTAAGGGTATATTGATGATGCCAAACTTGATGGACGTTAGAAAAATTAGTCTATTGTGCCGTGAAACTTGAGCGAGCATAAGACGTAACGTCGCCTCACTGTAAAACCTATCCCGTGGGCAACTCTTGACTAAGCGGAAACATAAAAAGAAGAAAAACTTTATTTTGTCCATTTAATTTGCTCTTTCATTTTGACACTTTATATATTTTAATTTATTTATTTTATTTAATAGTTAAAAAATGACTATTAATATATTGATATTTTTTATATTTTTTTAAAATATTTTAAAATGATAAAAAAATTTAAATAAACAAATTTAAAAAAATAAAAGGATGATCTTGATCTAGAGTTAAGATGTAGCGGGCTACGCTATAAAAAGAAACGCCACTATTATTGTGAGAATACTGACAGTACTGTAGTTAAGCCTCCTATTTTTTCAAGGGAAGCCTCTTATTTATCACAAACATTTCGTTAAGTGGCTATCAAAAACATTTGGGCTCCCCTTTTTTTTTCCCGTCTGACGTGGGAAGGCCTTCCTCCTCCTCCTCCTCCTCCTCTTTACCTTCTCATTTCTTCACTCGGGGTAAAATACACATTGAAAATATTACATAATCATGTAAATAATATAACAGTTTAAGTCCATTTTTTATTTTCATGTATTTCCTGTGACTTTAGCATTATTAATTTAATAAAGTAATATGCGAAATGCTAGAGAGCTCGCTTTGGACTCCCCGTTTTTTATCTCCCGTTTGACATGGGAAGGCCAACTGGCCTTCCTTTTTTCTTTCTCTTTTTTTTTCATTTCTCCCCACTAGATGAAATACATGAAAAAAATATTACATGTTCATGTGAATAATATAACTGTTTAAGTCCACTTTTTTCTTTTCATGTGTTTTCTGTGACTTCAGCATTATTAGCTTAATAAAGTAACATTATCATGTTAACTTTTTGTAAAATGAAAATAAGAAAAACTATCATTTTATTATCTAGAACTGTTATAGACATAAAGAGATGGAATTGCAGACGTAAGATGATTATGGGTGATCATGTCAAGGCATCAAGAAGCAGTCATGATCATGAGGAGCCACTAAGTCCAGGAGCTCGGTTCTTTCATTGCCATCATGGGGTGCAAGACAAGAATCAATCCTGAAGTTGTTTTTTTTTTTTTTTTCTTTTTTTTGGAAAAAGTCAGGGCCCCCTGTCCACGAGAGACCCCTATCCTAAATTTATTAAAACCCTTACGTATGGCGGGGGAATACCATAATACAAAAATTCAAATAAAAACTCATTTCTCTCTAATAAAAACCAACCCCAAGCAACCCATACGCATCAAGCCTCTCAACCGTGTATGCTGAAAATCCAATTCAACAAAATCTCTATTCACACCATGTGTCCCTTCCTTTGCCAAACAATCCACTACCATATTTGCTTCTCTAAAAATGTGTCTAAAGCGAGCATTAATCTCAAAGGCAATCTTCTTTATTTCCTCCCAAAAATTCCAAAGAAACCAAAGACGACAAATTCCGGAAGCAAGCCAATTCATGACAACTGCAGAGTCAGACTCTATAAGCACATTTTGAAGCATTAGCTATTTACATATCCGAAGACCATCTAATAATGCACGGCATTCAACTACTGTATTGGTTGCACTACCATAGTAATGTGCAAAACCTGCTATGCATTCACCCTTTGAGTCTCGGATTATTCCCCCACCGCCTGCCTCTCCCGAATTTGAGCGAGCTCCACCATCCACATTCAGCTTCACATACCCTCTCTCAGGCAAATCCCATTTGATCAAAGTCACATGCTTCTTATATACTGGAACAATCGGAACACAGGGCCTCCATTACGAGATTATCATTCTTGTTCATTTGCTGGAATTATTTCAGAACAGAACCTGCATCTTGCAAAATAATCTTTATAAAACGAATAGTATCTTCTACCTTAAAAGTAGCACCTTCCATTCTTGCCAAGCATCATGCCTTCCATAAAGACCAAGAAATAAAAATCAGAAGCGCTCCACGAATCCATCCTGCTTGAGTTTGATTGTTTGCTCTATGCAACCAAAAAGACATCATACCCTTCCAATTCCTGATATGCGGTAATCTAATTTGACAAATATTTGCAAAATGCTTCCATACAGCTTGAGCACTCGGCCCCTCACACAATATATGCTACAGGGTTTCCATTTTAGGCATAATACAGCAATTGCATTTAGAGGCTAGCGGAATTTCCAACCTCTAAATCACATCATCTGTAGGTAGTGCACCCCTTTTTGCTCTCCAGCAAAGAAAAGACATTTTCCTAGGAACACTTCCTTGCCACAACTACTTCCTCCACTCACAAAGTTGTCCACGTTTCCTAGATATCTCCCAGGCAGATTTTGTGGTGAATTTTCCTTCCAAATGATGTTCCCAGATCAGTACATTTGGTCTCTGTCTCAGCCGCATGCCTGAAGCACTAATCTACTACATAATCTCCAATGGAACCAATTCTCGGATAACTTCAATTTTTGGCCCCCTTTCATCTACTACTTCAGCAACGGACAAATCATTACTACCTACTACAGGAAAGATATCCTGCAAAGGTCCACACCCAACCGAATTATCCATCCAAAAATTTAAACTCCCCTTCCCAATTAGCCACTTCGAATTCTGTATTATCTTAGGCATTGCCTATGTTATTCCCTTCCAAAACCGTGAACCTTTCTTTACTTGAATAGCCTTATAAATATGATCTCGCTGAAGATACTTTTTTTGAAAAAACTCTGCCCAGATCGAAGTCCCCGTAAGCAACTACCAACCAAATTTCATAAACAAAGACTCCTGCACTTCCATCAATTCTCTAATACCAAGGCCACCCTCCTCCACCGGCTTGCATATTACATTCCAAGAGATCCATTTACGCTTTCTAACTTCCACCGACGAACCCCAAAGGAAGCCTAAAAAAAAATTTAAGCCTTACAAACACAGCTTTAGGCATTTTCAATACTGACAACATATGGATTGGCATGCTGTTCAAAACATGTTTAATGAGAATTATCTTCCCTCCAAAAGATAACATCTTGCTTTTCCATCCTGCCAGTTTTTTCTAAATTCTAGCCAAGAAACCATCAAAAAAATAGATCTTTAAACGCCCCACATAGAGAGGAATTCCCAGATACAAACTCGGCCACCCACCCTCTATCCATAGCAATAGAGGAGGAGAAAAAAATAGTAGACTTACTTGGGCTAATCAACTGTCCAGACATCTCCTCATAACAATGTAAAGTTGACATGAGGTTCTGAATAGAAAACTTTCCACCATTTGCAAAAATCAAAATATCATCGGCGTATAATAAATGAGAGATGAGCGAACCAGCACCTGGATGATAATGTTTAATTCGCCCCAAACTAAATTTTTTTTGCAGCATTCGAGAGAGAATTTCCTGAGACAAAATAAATAAATAAGGCAATAAAGGATCACCTTGACGAAGACCACGCGAAGCATAAAAAAACCTTTAGTACAACCATTCAACATCACCGAATACCATGGAGAAGAAATAGCATTGAAAACTAGATTTCGCCAATTTTCTGAAAAACCCAATCGACATAAAACTTCCATCAAGAATTTCCAATTTACACGATCATATGCTTTCGCCATATCAATTTTCAATTTACCACCTCACACCTTTCGATTTATCCTTTAAACGAACTCTTGGGCCAAAGCCATATTGTCAAAAATACTTTGCCATGGGATGAACGCTGCCTGCTCCTTAGAAATAATTCTTTCAAGAATAGGAGCCAATCGAACAACCATAATCTTCGGCATAATCTTGTATACCACCGAACAAAGACTAATGGGCCGAAATTGACCAAAACCCACAGGATTCTCCACTTTCATAATCAAAACCAAATTTGTTGCCCCAAAAAAAGTGGAGAAAGGTTGACCCTCAAAAACATCCTTTGCCATCTCCACAAGGTCTTCTTTAACAATATCCCAAGCCAACATAAAGAAAGAAGTTGAGAAGCCATCTGGGCCAGGACTGCTATCTATAGGAATAGACCAAAGTGCATTTTTAACTTCTTCCACTGAAGGCGTCCTGCACAGCAATGCATTCTCATCCTCAGACACTATTGGAAGTAACAAATTAAACTCTGGTAAATTAGAGTTTACGTTAGCGCAAGTGAAAGCGCTCTGAAAAAAATCTACTGCTTCCGAATGCACATCCTCAGCCGACTCAAGAATTCTGCCATCCTCCAAAGTCATTCTCGCTACTATTTTATACTTCTTCACTCTCATGGTTGCATGAAAGAACTTAGTATTAGAGTCCCTTTCTGACAACCATTTAATCCGTGACTTTTGACAAGCCAAAGTTTCCTCCCGGTGAACCCAAAGTAAATGGTTCTGTTTAGCACTCATCAAAACACTTTCCCCCTCTGTCGAAAATGACCTGGCCAGTTCCTCCTCCAGACAAGGAATGCGATCTTCAAGTCTTTGAATTTCCACTTCAACCCGGCCAAAACTCTCTCTATTCCATTTCACCAACTCACCTTTTAAATGCTTTAGCTTTTTACTAATATGCACCATAGCACATCCTTCTACATGAACCTCCCAACTCCTTCTTACCAACGGAATAAAACCACAATGAGAACCCCACATCCGAAGAAATTGAAAAGGCTTTACAACATTCTCTCTTTGGCTGAAAAAATTAGTCAACATAGGTGAGTGATCGGATGACGTACGTGGAAGATAAACAATACTCGCCCCCTCGAAAACATTAAGGAATCTCAGATTAACTAGGATTCTATCCAATCTCACCCAAATGCGCCTCCCACCAAGGCGTCCATTACACCAAGATAATCGGTTTCCTTTGAAAGGAAGATCAAGCAAAGCACAAACATGAAAGCATCAATTAAATTCATCTTCAGCCCGAGAAGCCAAAAACACCCCCCAACTTTTTCACTATCATTTCGAATAATATTAAAATCACCCCCAACGAAACAAGGCAGTCCTTGAGGATCCAGCTGCCTGAGATAATCCCATAGCTCGCTCCTTTTATCCCGAAAACAGCTAGCATACACAAATGATGCTAAAACACGCTTCTATCCATAAGAAAACCATCCAGAAATGGCTTGATCAAATATAGAAATGAGCTCAAAATCCACTTTAGCAACCCAAAACAACCAAAATTTTCCCCCTTATCCGAATTATTTACAAAGGAAGGTAACCGCAACCATCTCGCCCAACGACTACATTTATTAGCAACTAAGAAAGGTTCCAAAATGGCCACCACCAACGGTCGGCTTTTATTCAAAATACACCAAAGCCTTAGTTTCGATGAAATAATACCCCTAATATTCCAGATCAAACAAGACATAAAAATCAATTAAATTTTTTGGAGCGCATACGACGCTCCAGCACAACAATTGATTTCTCTTTCCTCACCCCCTTCACTTTTTTCAACGGAACATTCATATCAGGGTCAAAATCAAAAATTTTCGCAGCCAATTCATTTAACTCACCTTCTTGTTCACCAGCAGAAACCCCCCAAGAAAATACATTTTCCTCCAGTAAATCATTCTTTGCAAAAAAATCTTCTCTTGCCAAACCACCAATTTCAAATTCTAAAGCCTCATCCACCATCCGTAACAAACTCCTAGGACTAGACACTGCCGGACTCTTCTCTGGATTGTTATCTGGACCTTCAGATTCCTCATCAACCATATCACTCCACTTCCCAAGACTGGCATTAGGAGCATGAATAGGCAATACAATCTCCAACAAACCCTCCTTCCCCAATCCCAAACTACAATTAGGTACCATACTATCGAAGCATTGAACATCTGCATTATTCTCTAGGAAACTCTGCAACATCCCAACCCCTTCTGCCACAGGAATAATTATCTCACACTAATCATGAACCACACCCAGTTCTGAAAGGAATAGCAGTTTATCCTCACACCCACTAGCTGCTATATGTCGAGCCTGGATTAACTCCAAAATTTCCTGACATCGAGATTTAGACATCTCTCCAACCTCTATCTACATTACTGGTTGATCCTCCATTTTCTCTGTATTGGCAACCTCCTTCCATACCATCTTGCCAGGATTTTTATTGCCCCCTATCACTGAAACACCCTTTTGCTACTTGAGATCCCGTCCACGTTTATATTTGGCTTCCCTGTGCCCCTGTTTTTTACAAGAGACACATAAACGAGGCACAACTTCATAAATTACCTCTTGAAAATGGCTAGAACTGCCATGCGGAGGACCCAGCCATAAAGAATGCCTCAGAGGGCAAGATACATTCAACTCTACACAAATTCGAGCCGCTTTAGGCCATGTAACGCATGCCTTAGCATTATCCCTTTTCAAATATTTCCCAAAACCATCACCAATACTTGGTAAAATAGATTCCTGAAAATAGTTCGGAGGTAATCCTGGCAACGTCAACCACACGGGAACCCAAGGCGAGTCCTCCTCCATAAAATCCAGATTCCAGTGAAATATCCGGAAAGGCACACCAAGAATTTCAGAGTTGCCTCTAGCCATCACTGAAATAAAATCCTCTTCCTGAGCCATTCTCACCAGGACATTGCGAGGGTTCCTCAATTGCCCAATAACAAGTATTGCTTTCAGCCCCCAATGATTCTGAATAAATCCCCGAATATGATTAAGCGAAGGTCTTCTACGTAAGAATTTTAACACCACAGAGAATCCGAACGATTCCGACAACAATTGCACTTCCACTTTTGAAAAGACAAAGAACATCTCACCATCTTGAAACTTCGGATCTCGATGTGGAATATGTACGTTAGGCAGCAGTTGAGGATTAGAGCCCACCACTTCCGCGAATCGTCTTCCAAAAGATTCTGTCACACCCTTCCTACCCAGAGGATTCGACCTTGACTCTGTTTCCCGTCTAAGAACCACCCCATCCTTCCCTAAACCAGCCAGAGGCAGCATAGGGCCGGCACCCAGCGCCATGCACGAAGACTCAAGATCGCCTCAAAGTAGAGAGAAAAAATTACCCTAGTGCCACGTCATTAGGATATTGTTTTCTTTACAATGCTGTAATATGTGACTATGATAATCCTGACGTTGTAGAGGCTGGTTTGGAGCAAACTTTGGTCAAGCATCCTAGATTCTCCAGCAAGATGGTAAGAAATGTATCCTGCCTATAATTTATTCTCTGCTTCTTAATTTGCTGTATGCACGGGGTTTCTGATCTGCAGCTTGGTCGAAAATCATGGCAGCTTACTTGATCAATGCCATAAACTATAAAGTAAACCATGAGGCGAGCGACGTGGCATTTTGATGAGTTGCTGGCCACTTGTACAGTTCAATATTCTTAACGTATTTAATTTGTTTCTTGCTATTTCATGAAACAAATTAATTAAAGGTCATTGACGGCAACAAGTACTGCAAAAATAAAAAATGGAGCCAGACGAAAGTAAATCTGGAGGATCGTATTATTGTTCCCGAATTGGATCCCAACATAGATTTTCCAGACAGATTTGTTGAAGACTACGTGTCAAATGTCACAAGAACTCCCTTAGACCTCTCCAAACCATTATGGGAAGTTCACATTCTCAACATCAAAACCTCAGATGCAGAGGCTGTTGGGGTCTTTAGGATTCACCACTCGATGGGCGATGGTTCATCCCTCATATCCCTTCGCCTAGCCTGTACACGGAAAACCTCTGATCCAGAAGCATTGCCTAGTGTTCCAGTGAAAAAACGAGCAGGTTCAACGTTTAATTCGCGGGATGGGCTTTGGTGGTTCTTTTTAGCAATTTGGCTATTTTTAAGGTTGATTTGGAACACTTTGGTGGATGTCTTGCTGTTTGTGGTTCTATTTCTGAATGACACGAAAACTCCGATCAAAGGTGCACCCGGGGTTGAGCTGAACGTCAAAAAGTTCGTGCATCGGACAGTCAGCATGGACTACATAAAGCTTGTGAAGAATGCAATGAACACGGTATGTACGTTGGTTCGCAACGGGAACCCATTTTATGCATGTAATTCCGTCTTAATTAATTAGTTGATTTATTTACTTGTATAATATTTCTTTACGGACCTAAACATTTCTTTTTTTCATTCAAGCTTGCAAACTAATGGTCCCATGAAGTTGGACACAATTTCATATATGCCATCAATTATACTTTGATTTGGATGCATTCCGATTTCCAACTTCTTTGAATGATGTGGGATACAGCCGAAAACTTTTTAATAAGAAATTAAATGCTAAATGTACTTAAGAAAAATTTATTTATCCATATATTAGTTATTGATATGTTGAAAATCATAAAATTTGAATTTCAAAATTTGAATTTCAAAAGAAAATTAACAAATTAAATGAGTCTTGTAAGTAAAACTGTAAGTACATGTAGTACTATTCTTTTAAAATATTTTTAAAAAAAATCAAACACATTTAAATAAAATAACAAGTCAGAAAATTTTAAAATCTATTAATAAGTTGTACAAAAGTTGTTAATTAATATAGTTTGTCATAACCTAATCCAAATCACCACCAATATATTAATAACTCACATGAGCATCATTAAACCAACATGAATAACGAAATTCTATAGTCCGCACTACAGCTCAACTAGAACCAACTCTTGAGCCCATAAACGAGCCATTCAACATCTACTCCACTTGGTGCCTCAGGTTTATAATGGCCCAAGGAAGATATGTCCCAAAAATACAACTCCACTGACAATCAACCCACCCTCCTTGAATTTCAATACTTATAATCCATTAGAAACCCCACATGACAAAACACATTCACTACCTGAACATATTTGTATACCGAATTCAAGGTCGCAAGCCACCTCCTCCTATGTCCATGATATCTCAAAACCAACCTCCACTCAAACCAATACGATTACATAAATGTCACAAACACAGTCTTAAACCACAAAATTTCTCAACCGTCTGAAAAAGTTAACAACCCAAGTTAGCCATGCATAGATGGACCAACAATTACACAATAGATCAGAGGGATACGAAAACACTTACCATAGCGAAGTGAGGTAGAGCAACTGGATTTTGGGGGCAAGGCATGGTGGCATTGAAAGGAGGGTTCAAAGAAGTAAGATAGCATGGCTGGACAAGGTGTGGCGGCCTCCACTAGTCACAGTGGCTGGCTTAGCACAGAGGGAGAAAGAGAGAGAGGGGGGGAGGGGGAACGGAGTGACTTACCAATGACGGTGCAGTACAAACTTGGTATTGCACCAATTTATGATTACTAAAACTTTAAGTTAGTTATATAATATAAACATATGTAAAAAAGTTGGAATATATTTGTAATAAATCCCAAAGTAAACACCACCTGATCTCTCTCTAAAACCACATTGGGATGGCTATAATAAGCGGTTTTATCGTAAGATTGTTTCAAGCTGCACATGATGCTTAATTGTCAATTGATAAGCATTTGTTTATGCACTTTCTTTATACGATCCTATATACCTGATAAATAAAGCTTTTTTTTCATAATTTTGATTTGGATGAATTTTATAGACTGTAAAGGATGTTGTTGTTGGAATAACTCAAGCTGGCCTATCGAGATATTTGAATCGTAGATATAGTAAGTTTCCAACAACTCCATAGACGATCATTTTGTGATATATTAATGTATTGTCTAACCTCGCTTATTCATGCTGATCATGGCATTTTTAAAGTGAAAAGTCCCCACGATTTGCACTTCTGCTCAAGCAATTATGCATGGGTAGTACTCTATAATATCATCATGTTTAGTTGTTGCAGTAATTCCCAAAGGAAGTAGCTCTAGATCTTATCTTCTAGCTAGGAAAATAAAAGCAACTTCCTGGTAATGATATTTATCGTCTAATTGTAATACGGTATTAATAATTAAATGCTTAACTGATAAGTTCATGTCAATCATTGATTCCCTATCAGAAAATAATAAGATCACAATGCATGATACTCGCAATGATGATTAATAGTATATATAAGCTACCAACACCAGCATTAATGCTTATCCCTAGCTAATGCATAAATAGTTCACTCATCATGTACAGGTGATCAGGATCAGCAGAAAGATGGGCGAGTGAAGCAAAGCAATAGCAATATCCCCAAAGGTATCCGCTATAAGATAATAGACTGTAGATTCTGAATAGAAAAATATTCCTCCTTAATCTTATTGACTGCTCAAAATATGTATTTATACAAGATCAAAACCAAAGCTATTTTAGGAAATAACTACAGGAAATAATTACAATGTTTACAAGGCAAGAATCTGTGATATTAACTACACTATCAGTTTTGAATTTAAACCATAACAGAGGAGTAGTCACACGGCTTGATTTGAGGCTAGAAGCATGGGCTGTTTGTCTTTAGCTTGATTGGAGCAATCTTCCTTAATACGCCCCCACAAGATTGAGCTTCCATCAGCAAGACCAATCTTGTTGCGCAGCAGTTCAGTCCGTTGCCTTGACAAAGGCTTGGTCAGCAGATCAACAAGCTGATCATGAGTGTGGACATGTCGGACATGAAGCTTTCCACTTTGAACAAGTTCCCTTACAAAGTGCAAGTCGATCTGAATATGTTTCATTCTTGAGTGATTGACCGGATTAAAACTTAAGTGTGTGGCTCCAAGATTGTCACACAACAGGATGGGTGGCACTTTTAGTGGAAAGCCAAGTTCACCAAGTAAGGAGTTCAGCCACATGGTTTCAGATGCGGCATTTGCTAGAGCATAATATTCAGCTTCCATCGAGGATAGGGCAACGGCTCTTTGTTTCTTGGAGCTCCAAGAAATAAGATTGGAACCAATGAAACTGATGTAGGTTGAGGTAGAGGTCCGGTCATCAAGATTCCCTGCCCAATCTGCATCAGAGAAAGTTGTTAAAACTGAATTTGCATTGTTATGGAGCTGAATCCTATGAAATATGGTTTGTTTCAAGTAGCGAAGGAGCCTCTTAGTGGCTGTCCAGTGGTTTGTGGTCAGCTTATGCATGAATTGAGAGAGCTTGTTGACAACAAATGAGATGTCCGGACGTGTAAGAGAGAGATATTGAAGGCTACCGATGACACGCCGAAATTCAGTGCTATCAACAGAAGTTGTACCATCATTAAGTGTCAGGGAATTAGTGGTGGATAATGGGGTGGACACATCCTTGGCTCCAAGCATATTTGTGGTGGATAGCAGCTTACGAATGTACTGATGTTGAGATAAAAAGAGCCCAGCGCTAGTGGGAATAACTTCCACTCCCAGAAAAAAACTTAGAGTGCCCATGTGTTTGAGTGAGAATCTCTCACCCAGTTGCTGAGTAATAGACTCAACAAACTGTATATCACTACCAGTAATCACTAAATCATCGACATAAACCAGAAAATAGCATGTGATGGACCCAGATTTACAGAAAAATAGAGAGGAGTCAGCCTTAGAATTTTGAAATCCAAGCTCTAGAAGAGCAGTTCTCAAGGCTGTATGCCAAGCTCGGGGAGCTTGTCTAAGCCCATAAATTGCTTTTCTCAACCGACACACATGATTGGGCTTATTCGGATCTTTGAACTCGGGTCGTTGCATCATATAAACTGTTTCAGTGAGATTGCCATGCAAGAAGGCATTGTTAATGTCCATTTGCCTCAATTCCCACCCATTTATCACAGCTATAGTTAAAACACATCTAATGGTGGCTGGTTTAACAACTGAACTAAAGGTTTCTTTGAAATCGAGTCCAGGTCGTTGATTAAAGCCTTTGGCCACTAGGCGGGCTTTGAACTTATCCACTGAATCATCGGAATGTCTTTTCACTCTAAACACCCATTTACAGCCGACTGGTTTGCAATCGGGGGGAGAGGGAACTAATTCCCAAGTGTCGTGCCTCATCAGAGCAGTAAGCTCATTAGATATTGCATCATGCCACTAAGAAGGGTTCACTGCTTGACTCACACAGGTTGGTTCAACAGCTTGAAGAATGGGATGTTTGGAAACCAAATGGAGTTGTTTGGGTTCAAATATGTTGTTCATGGAGCGGGTAACCATTTTGTGAAGACGAGTGTGGTCGGGGTCAATAGGTAGAGTGGGTGTGGATTGAGGTTGTCCTATAGTGGAAACGAGAACAGGATGTGGAGAATCTGAAGTGACTGTGTGTGGCGGATTGGAAGTGTTTAGTGGATCATTAGACACTAATGGAACCGAATGAGAAACAGAGTCATGTAATCCATCAGAGGAACAAACCGAAAGAGAAGAGACACAAAGGTTACCTGGAGGTGATGAGAGATCAGTGTGGACAGCTTCCTGAAACCCATGTGGGGGTGTCGAATCATGAGAGGACATCGCTTGCAGAGGCAGAAGCACGGCTGGAGAAGAGAAATGAATGAAGCTGTTAGGGCACAGATGCGAGATTTGAGATGGAGGGACGGGCTGGGTTGGTTTCTGGGCTGGCATGGGTTGAAGTGGGGATTGGGCTTCGTCAAATAACACATGCCGAGAGGTATAAGTGTTGTGGGTCTTTGGATCCAAACATAGATAGGCATTTTGGGTTTGGGAGTAACCAATAAAGAGACAAGGGATGGATTTGGGTTGCATTTTGTGAGAATTGTAAGGCCTTGTAAGGGGGTAACAGAGAGACCCAAATTTTTTGAGTTTGAGGTAATTTGGTTTTTGGCCAAAAAAGGCCTCAAATGGCAATTTATTGTTAAGGAGAGGAGTTGGTTGCCGATTAATGAGATACGTGACAGTTCGAAAAGCATGGGGCCAATAGGAAAGAGGTAAGGAAGCATCACAAAGTAATGCAAGACCGATTTCAATAAGATGAAGGTGGCGACGTTCGAAAACACCATTTTGTTGTGGTGTGTGAGGGGTAGTGATAAAGTGAGTAATGCCATGATTTGTCAAAAAAGGTTTGAGAGCAATAAATTCACCACTATTGTCGGAGTAAAGTGTTTTAATTTTGGCTTGAAATCAGGTTTCAACAACTTTTTTAAATTGTGGAAAAATAATTGACACACCCTATTTTGTAGCCATGGGGTAAAACTGCATGTATTTCGTGTAATGATCCACAAAAATGAGATAATAACGGGAACCATCAAGACCGGTAGAGTGTGCGGGTCCCCAAACATCCGTATAAATAATGTCAAGAGGACCATTATTGGAAAGACTAGTAGAATGAAATGGTTGTGCATGAGCTTTATTGATAGAACAAGAACTACATAACATGGACAATTTATTTGTGGTGGTAGGAAGAGAAAAAGAGTTAACAAGATTTTGAACAATTTTGTAGGAGGGATGTCCAAGACGCTTGTGCCACCCATCAAGCGATGTTCGTTCATGCACATTAGCAACCGAATGATTTCCCACTAGTGATTCAGGAAAGGTGTAGACATCATTCTCACATGAACCTCTTAGTAGGATCGCCCCTGTGGTCGGTTCCTTCACAAGAAAATAAGAAAGGTGAAATTCAACATAGACATTATTTTGAGTGGTAAAGTGATGAACCGAAATCAAACTTTTTTTAAGAGTTGGAACACAAAGGGTATCACGCAAAATAAATGTTCGTTTGGGTGAGTGTAAAGCTAAAGAACCAACATGTGAAACAGTCAAACCTGAACCATCACCTAGAACCACTTCATCAGTGCCATCATATTCGGAGTGAATAGACAGAGTTTGGAGATCACCAATGATATTATGGGAGGCAGCAGAATCAAGAAGCCATTTTTGCTCTTTTGTTGCTGAAGTGGAAGCTGTGTTTGCTGTGATTTGATTGGACTGCAGCTGAGGACAATTTTTTGCCGTATGACCCAACTCATCACAGAACTGACATTTGGGCTTGTAGGGCCGCTGGTTATTATTGGACCTACCAGGTCCATTTGAGCGACGTCCATCACGATTGCCATTCGGGCTTGACCCTGCCCAGAGTGAGATTGTGGCCCAGAGTGCTTATTGAAGCTCCTCTGTTGCCCTCCCGAAGAACCAGGCTTCCTAGTGGTGTAGTTTGCAGTGGCGACCAACTGCTAGGTAGCAGTCTCCAAACGACGCAGGTAGCTCTCATGGCCGACGAGGAGATCGTGAAGCTCCTCAAAAGCAAGGGACCTTTCTCTTGCACGAATCGGCGTGGCAATCTCGCGGAACTCATAACCTAAACCATTTAAAACATAAAGGGTTAGGTCATCATCGGAGATGGGATGGTCGATAATGGCAATCTCATCTGCCAAGGCTTTCACAGCATGTAAATAATCGGAGATGGACCGATTCCCACGTTGAATTAAGGTGAGTTCCTCTTTTAATTGCATGGCTCTTGTGCGTGACTTGCTAGCATACAAAGTATTCAATTTTTTCCATCCCTCATGGGACGTTTTTGTGGTGGCAATGAGAGGAGTGATGGTAGAAGAGGTGGAGGCAAGAATTGTACTAAGTATGAGCTTATCTTGCCAAACCCAATGAGTTTTGTGTAAGGCAGATATGGACGGGTCACTCGAAGGGGGCATTGAGAGATGCCAGTGACATAGTCAAGCAAATCATAGCCTATGAGTAAGGCTTCAAACTGAGCACGCCATTGAGGAAAAGTAAAAGGAGTCAATTTATCACTGATCTAAGCAGTGATATTGAGAGCAACAATGGTGTTTTTGGTGGATGAAATTGGGTGACTGTTGAGGGGAATTTGGGGTTGTTCTGAGGAGGGAGACATTGGAGGGTTAGAAAGGATAGGCTCGTTGGAGAGTGGCTCTACTGGTACCATATAAGATAATAGACTGCAGATTCTAAATAGAAAAATATTCCTCCTTAATCTTATTGACTGCTCAAAATATGTATTTATACAAGATCAAAACCAAAGCTATTTTAGGAAATAATTACAGGAAATAATTACAATGTTTACAAGGCAAGAATCTGTAATATTAACTACACTATCAGTTTTGAATTTAAACCATAACAGAGGAGTAGTCACACGGCTTAATTTGAGGCTAAAAGCATGGGCTGTTTGTCTTTAGCTTGATTGGAGTAATCTTCCTTAATATCTGCCTTAGGACAATCATTTTCGTCAATCTCAGAAAGTCTGCAGGAATACAGGTAAATTATCTTTCTTTCATATATAGTTTGAAAAATATAGCATCGATCATCCCAATATGCATGCCTTAATGCTACATTAATATTAAATCCAAGCTCTAAATTAAATGACTATATAAGCATCAAATCATCGTACCTAGTTAACAGATCGAATTTAAACAGGATATGGCTGATATGATGGCTAAGGGGTCAAAAATTAGGTGGGGCAATGTGATCGGATATATGTTCCTCCCCCTTTTCTATTGCTTTGCAAGACGATCCTTTGGATTATGTTCGGAAAGCAAAGGCCACCATTGATAGAAAAAAGCTCTCACTTGAACCTATATTCACAAATATGTTTCTTGGGTTAGAATTCAGAACATTTGGAACCAAGGTACATAACTACATATATATATATAAATATATATATCCCATTACTTTCGCTTGACTCAAGTAATTTTATGATCCTATTTGTATTACAGTCACTGGTTGTCCATTTTCAAAGTTATGTGAACAAGATGACTATTGCTTTGTCAGTTGACCCAAGTGTAATTCCTGATCCTCACCAGCTCTGTAACGATATAGAAGAATCACTCAAACTCATTTGCACTCAATAAAGGACTCATCAAGCTGCAGGATGTTGTCTAAAAAAATTAATTGATCTTGCATGCGATTCCAGAAGATATTCAAAATTAAGACTACTTTTTAATATGATATGATATGATTTATTAGTTCAAATGAAAAAAATCTACTCAAGCGGGAACTCAGATAAATAAAAGATTTTAATAACTGATGTGGAATTACGTACATAAGTAGTGTGCTAGGTGTGTTAAAAAAATGTGTTAAATAGATTAATTTCTCTAAATAAAGTGGACCTAGCCATTTTTTGGTCGTTTAATGTTGCATGAAATATTTATATGGGCAGGAATAAATATTGTAAGACTTATTTAATATGTGTGTTAAATATAGGACGTTGATCCTTGATCCATTTCAAACTGGTACGATGGCCTCTTGCCTCCTTAACAGCCATTATAGCCACTTTCGCGTCTCCTACGCCAAGCCCATCATATATATAATGGGCCAAGGGCTTATTGAAATCCAGGTATGGAAAGGTCCATGGGCCAAGGCCTTAGATTAAAGATGAACATCTCTATCTCTGGACGAAATGGATAGGATCTATTTTATATAAAATATATGAAAAAATCGCCTTCCGTACGCCTTAGCCAACCCACACCCTACGTGTTAACTCATTGTACCGTTCGATTTTTTTTTTCTTGATCTGAGATAGTAAACTTGAAGAGAGAAAAGTGAGAGACGTTGAGACAGAGAGTGAGAGGAGCTTGAACACTTGAGGAGAGAGATGTCTGTTTGATGAGAGAGAAAGTTTGAGAGAGAGAGGTGATGAGAGAGAGAGCTTGAGGAGTGAGAGAGGTTGAAGAGAGAGAAACATGAGAGAGAGCTTGAGGAGAGAGAGGTCGAAGAGAGAAAACTTTATGAGAGAGGTGATGAGAGAGAGCATGAGGAGAGAGAGAGACGTAGACGAGAGAGCTGATGAGATTGACATTTAAAGAAATAAAAAATAAAAAGTGTGTGTTGTGTGTGTTAAACAGTTGTGGATACGTAGCAATACTCAAAATATATATATATATATATAAGACTTTAATTATTTCACTTCGAGAGTGAAATGTTAAAAATATTTTTTATTTTATATTAAATCGATATTATTCATATCATTTAAAAGGAAGAAAATGATATTTCGATATATTCATAAGATATCAATAAATATTCTAAAGCCCACCATGTTTATCTCTCTCACTAAAGTTTGAACTTTATATATTTAAGAGAAATTATCCTCATCATCCACACATCGCATACTATACAAAAAAAATTTTCTCTTATAAAATATGCAGTGTATAGATAATGATTAAAAAATTTTAATTAATTTAGAAAAATAAAATCTAAAAAAAATTAATAATAATAAAATATATGATATATGATGTGTGGAGATGATAAATTATAAAATTCTATATTTAATTTAGTATTGTACTTAGAGAATGACTGTAATTATATTTTTTCCTGTTGATCTGAACTTTCATTAGCTGTAAAATTGAAGAATCCTGACTTTTTCTTTTGCTTTGAAAAAAGAAAAAGTTACTATGGCTTTAAATTTTTCAAAAAACAATTTTTTTTTTTTTTCGAATTTTCTTATAGGAGAGTACAAAATATAAAATTAAAGATAGATTTAAAGGAACATATGGATGCTTTCCAGCTATAAACAAGTTTTCAGGAAGTTATTGAAATTACAGAAGTATGAGGGAGTTTTCAGCAAACGAAGCACGTCTATATTATAGGCGTTTATGTTCCTGAGGGTCCTAACGTTAAACCCTCGTCGCGATTCAACTCATTTGACTTGACACCGAGTACACTCGCTAGCTTTCACTCGTACGGTCACGTATGGCAATTATCTCCGATTTCCAAGAAGAGGAAGACAGCAAGAAAACTTCCTCGTCGTCAGCTACGATGGTGCCGTTTAGCGCGGCCTTCGATCCGTCGAGCCCGCTAGGGTTTCTCGAGAATGTTTTCGACTTTCTCGCTAACGAAAGCGACTTTCTCGAGAAGGACACGGCGGCGGCAGAGATAGAGGCGGCGGTGAGGGCGGCGAAGGAAAAGAGTAGTAGGAAGAAGAAGGCGGAGGCTGCTGCCGCACAGGAGAAGAGGAGGAAGGCAGAGAAGGCGGCGATCGAGGTGAAGAGGGAGGAAGAGAAAAAGGTAGTGAACGAAGAGAAGGAGGAGGCGATGGAGGTGGAGAAGTTGGAAGAGAAGAGCGGAGTTAGAGGTACGGATTATTCTGTTTTCCTTTCTCCCTGGAATTTCTTGTTCTGTGTTGTGTTTGTTGAGACAACTGAGGGTCGTATGGAGGTTGATAGAGAGAGGAATACCGGAATGGGAATTTGAAATTCAAGAATTTAATCATCTTTCGATGATTCTTTTTTCTTTTTTCCTTTTATTTGGTTGCTTATAAAAATGAGGTAAAGGGATAGACTATAGAGAATAAAGAGGGAGTGAAAAGACTTAACTTTTAAAGTTTGGAACTTTTTATTGCCTATCCTATTTCCTGGGTTTGGTGGTAATGTTGATCACTTGATCCACTCTTTTGTTCTGGGTTACTGAGAAATTGAGGTAGACAATAAGAGTCCCCCATGTGGCAAACTGATAGGGCCACATAGCTGGAAACATGTTTAGAAACAAAAACAAAATTGAAACTTAATCAATGATATGTTGATTTATTTGATGAGTTCTTTATTTTTTCTGAGCCATACACTCCTAACGCTTCTAATTGGCACCTACGTGAGTCTGCATCCTGCGACCTCTTTACATTTTTAAATTGATAATTCAGGATGAGTCTCGTGGCTTGAATGTTGCAGTAATCTACTTTAGGGTGAGTCTGGTTGTCTTAAAGACCTCAAGAAATGTCTATGAGCACATCCAACTTTTCATTTTATTTATTTATTGTTTGGAATGTCTGCGCAGCTCCAAATAGAGGTAACGGCCTTGATCTGGAGAAGTATTCTTGGACGCAGTCCCTGCAGGAGGTCACCGTTAATGTCCCAGTGCCAACTGGAACTAAAGCAAGGTTTGTTGTTTGTGATATTAAGAAGAACCATCTGAAAGTTGGACTCAAGGGTCGTCCTCCAATAATTGATGTAAGTCTGCTTGCAGGCTTTTCTGTAGTGTGCTAAACCTTATGCTGGATTTGTTGCTTCCTTCTATGTAAAATGCTGCATTCAGCTTATTTTTACCTTGGCTCATCATGCACTTTGAATGCTTGCAGGGGGAGCTTTATCAGCCTATAAAGCCTGATGATTGTTTTTGGAGCATAGGTATGTTATCATTAAATACCTGCATGAACTAGTTGAAGCTTAAAATTTGATTAGTCCACTCAAGACAAATTTGCAAGTTGATTAAGTTCGTGAATGGAAGACATTAGTCAGAAGTTCTTACTATTACCACACAAAAATGCCAAATATATGGTTAAATCAATCATATCAATTCTGTACATATTTGTGTGTTTGGGCAGAGTTTGGTAGTCCATTGTTTTTGTTGTCTTTTTTATCAACAGCCATGAATGAAGTCTCTTAGTTGCTCAATAAATCCCCTTGTTTCAGAGGATCAGAATGCCATATCTATTCTTTTGACCAAGCACAACCAAATGGAGTGGTGGAAAGCGGTGGTCAAAGGTGATCCTGAAATCGATACCCAGAAAGTTGAGCCTGAGTCCAGCAAACTATCTGACCTGGATCCAGAAACACGGCAGACTGTCGAAAAGATGATGGTAAATAATTGATGCTTTATTGCTAAATTTGGCCTTTGGCTACTATCTCCATGTGCATGTTTGGTTGTTTCACTGATCCTCTTTCTTATATTTCTTTTGTTTGATATGTAAAAACATTATCAATAGGAATAGGCCCAAGTACATATACAATAGAGAACACCTAGTTAAGAGGAAGAAATAGAAACATGAAAATCTAGCCCATTGAAGTCAATAGCTTTATTAGCTCATGAAAATCCTCTGTTGAGCATTCCTTATCTTTCCTTTCTGGTTAGACTTTTTAGCATTGTGGCCATGTTTAATTATTCCACGAGTGCTTGTGAGTCATGCTACCAAATAATTTTGACTAACTAAGTGTTAAATGACGTTATGTTAGTTTAAAAGCCATTTGTATTTCTTGTTGTTGAATTCTCCTGATTTATATAAACATTTGGGTTTCTATGTTTTGTATTTGTAGAATTTTGCTTGGACCATGTAATTATTTAGGTACCAAATTAATTCCTGGTAAATTAGGTAGGGGAATCTAATTTGTCCGTAAGAGCATGTTCTGACCAAGCATCTGTGTTTTTCATGTAAAGTTCCCAAAATTATTATTGAGTGTACCAAATTATTGGCAGAACGTTGAGTTGAGGAATCCAATATATCTTATAAGGCATGTTCCAGTCGAGCCTTTGGTGGTCACAGTTGTAGCTTTTGGCCCTTTAAATAGAGTTTCCAAAATTATTCTTTAGGAGGACAAATAATATTGGTATGTAAGTCTAGCTCTAGCTGCCCTTACAGTAGAGTTTCTAGCCAAGTCCTCCCTCCCTCCCTCCCTCACTCACTCATGGGGTGTGCTTACTCTATCTGGCATCTAAAGATATAGATCGTGTTCTGGTGCTGCCACAGAAGTTGAGCGCTTTATTTGCACATTGAGCCTTGTCTTATGTTCTACCCTTCTTTTGCAAAATTTTGGTTGGTCTCAGTGTTTTGATCTTTGTAATTGGTTTGTGATTCTGGAGTTTCTTGTTCTTTTTTTCCAGTTTGATCAGAGGCAGAAGACTATGGGCCTCCCAACCAGTGATGAGATGCAGAAACAGGATATTCTGAAGAAATTTATGGCTGAGGTAAATACTTGAGCTTTTGATTGCTAAATTCCCCTCACTAATGGAACCTGTAAAATGGTATGGTAATAAATGTTTGATTTGCTGCAGCATCCGGAGATGGACTTTTCTAGGGCAAAGATGGCTTAAATGGGACTGTTTTGGTTGGTGATGCTCTTTGCGCGACCTGTAATGTACTCCAGCTTTCCCATTTGTATGTTGGTACAACTTTTGGACTTATTTTTCTTTATTTTTTCCTCCCTTTTCTTGGAGGACAAGTTATGGACTCTGGATAATATTTTACAAGATGGAAAGGAATGTAGTCTTTGTTTCTTTTCGTCTAGCGGGTATTTCCAAGTTTTTCCAGTACTTCATGTTTCTTGCCTTACAATGAGGACCTGTAGTAGAGGATCATGCTCAAGCAGACTGGGCAAAAGGAAACTAAGATATGTTTGGGTGTCAAACTCATCTTGACTTGTCTTAAACCAATTGTTGATAGAACTTATTACTTTTTCAAAATCTCAAAAAAAAATTAAACATATCTCAACCTATTTTAGATATTCAAAAACATATCTCAATATGTTTCATATTTTTTCGGGGCGATGCTAATGTTACGGTTGAAAGATTATAATGGTTCTTTTATGATGGGGTGAAGTTCATAGCGCTATTCATTTTGTCAAGATAAGAGACGGTTTGGATCTCATTATTTTTCACAAATTTTATCTTATAAATCTTACTTCTATTCATAAACCATCTAATCTCATCTTTCAATCCAAATGCGCCTAAGTTCTATATTGGCTTTTAAAATTTAAAAAAAAAAAACATATACATATATTATATATGTAAAATAAGAATATTTAAATGATTTAGAGTGAGAATAGGTGAGTTGTTGTGCAGGATTTTGTTAAAGTAACTAGTTAAAATAAATAAGTTTTGGTTAAACATTTTGGATAGAAGTTTAGATAAGCCATTGAGAATACTCTTATCTGGCTTATTAATAAACACCTATCATTTCTTTTAATTTTATCAATCTGAACGTATTAAGAAGTTGATTTTTTATATTACTCGACACTTTTGTTGGGAGTAATATAGCTCTGTTGTATCTATCCACAGCACCAAGTAGACTTGCTAGCCACAAAGATGGGATCCATAAAGTTGGCTCAGCCCAGGCTTGGTCTTTTGACCCCTTCACAACTTTGGGCAAGCTCAGGCCTGCCATAGTTGCAAAGTTCCTGCCTGATACCAATCTCTCCAGCTTCTTCTTCTTCTTCTTCTTTTTAGTTCAGCAGGGGGAATAACAAGAAGAAAGAAGAAGAATATTACCCAATATCGCACAAACTATTCGAGTCTATAAATGTGACTAAAAATGATAAAATTTAGATTAAAGAACAACACTTTCTCGTGTATTAACCGGTGAAGTATGTTCTTTTTATTTTTCTTGATCAAAAGGCTGGTTGGAGTTTTTATTTTTCTTTTTATTTCCCTGAAGTTAGGTACTGAAAGACCTCTTGTTCATTTGCTGCTGAAGAATAAGAATAATTCTACTTATCATTCTTGCACACCACACATCACACCTATTTTATTTTATTTTTTTATTTTTCTTATAATAAATATGTGGTGTATGAATGATAAGTAGAACAACTCAATTAGTTTAACAAGAATAAAAGAAAATAAAAAATATTAAAAAATAATATTAAAATATGTAAAATTTATAGTTAAGAATGATGAGTAGTATTCCTGGAAGAGTAAATATTCTAGGCAGCTAATCTAAAGGATATTTATAGTTGAAGATGCTCTTAAAATGGTCATTACTCTTGGGTGTCACAGTAGCTGAGTGCCTCCTTGTTTGGACAAAAACCTGAAAGTGAGGAGGCAGACACCTTTCAATTCCAAGCTGTGCATAATAATGCAACCACTTTGTGACACTTGCCTGTACTGTACATGATTCTTGGGGGTCACTCTCACACACTCTTTCCATAAAAAGGTTATGGGCTCAGTTTGGGGGCACCACCCCAGTTGTCTTGTTCTGAGGCAGGTCCATTGACCCCACAGATTTTAGCCCAAATCCAAGAAATGACTCTTGTTTTCATCTGCTTTTTCTAGAGTCTACAATTTTTTATTTTTTATTTTTTTTAACCCTTGGAGGGAGACTCAAATCCTAATAAAAAGAACTAAGGGGCCATAAAGGTTCTATAGCAATATTTGAATGTGTTGTTTGTCCATTTCTTGTGCTGCTTTCATACTTGCACCCTGCATNAAAAAAGTTATGGGCTCAGTTTGGGGGCACCACCCCAGTTGTCTTGTTCTGAGGCAGGTCCATTGACCCTACAGATTTTAGCCCAAATCCAAGAAATGACTCCTGTTTTCATCTGCTTTTTATAGAGTCTACAATTTTTTATTTTATTTTATTTTTTAACCCGGAGACTCAAATCCTAATAAAAGAACTAAGAGGCCATAATGGTTCTATAGCAATATTTGAATGTGTTGTTTGTCCATTTCTTGTGCTGCTTTCATACTTGCACCCTGCATTTCCATTGAAACTTGACAGAATTGATTTTTAATTTTGGAGTTTATGTACACGACACCTTAAAGATTAAGATTTTTTGACATTGATATATATAGATGGTCAGAAAATCGGTCTGGACTCTGAATTACAGATTTTGTATATATATCTATAACTATATTTGTAGGTTCATATCATGGGAAAAAAAATTTATATTTGCAAGTTGTTAAAAATAATCTTTGATTTGATACCAAGTGATTGACGTAGAAAAATAACATATATATATTATTTAAAAAAATTCTTTTCATAAGTTACTATTCATTATCCAAACTCCACACTTTATAGAAAAAAAATATTATAAGTGTGAAGTATGAGATTAAATAGTAGCTGATGCATAACATTTTTCTATTATTTAATTACGAATCGACATGGAATGAAGGTCCAGAGAATTATGAATAATATTATTTCTCTTTGGCTTGCCACAAATCTAGTGTTTATTACGAGAAGAGGAGGTCATTTAACTAAACTATTCAAACGAGGGATGTGGATCGATGTTGACATGTTTTTGTGCTAATCATGTCAAGTGAGTTCTCGGTTACCAAATAAATTAGACAACTATATTTTTACATTTTTCATACAATTCTTCGATAAAATATTGTTACTTTTTGAATTTATTTTATTTTATAAAAATTATAACATAGTGTGATATTATTATATATTGCTCGTAATAATATTATAATCGCTTTGAGAGTTTCCAGCAATTCTTTGAATGAAAGGACCCAAGAATAGATAGTGGTTTTCAGAATTTCAGGGGCAATTTATAGCTAGCATTCATTAAAAAGTTGATAATTGAATGAAAAAAATTATAAGGTGGCCTAATATTTTAATTAAGAGTAATGTTAGGTATAAGCCTAAAATGTACAAGCCTTGTACAAGCCTTTGGTAAAAATATAGGCCCCATAAAAAAAAAAGTGAATTTTTCACATTTTTCTATGGTGATATTCACTTTTTTATAAAGGGCTTGCGCGGGACTTGTGCATATGGGGCTTGTATATATCATTTCTCTTTAATTAAATACGTATAAGTGGACCTCCACCTAAATTGGACAGACCCTGGATATGTCCCTATCCCAATTTTAAACCCTCTGGGCTCTGGGACCCTAGCAGCTCCCGGGTGGGTGTTGAGCATAAACTTGCAGATCCTTTTGGCATATATATCAGATGTTATTTTTCTCCCATTTTGGAGTCATGTGTCAAGTCATGTTATCGTTTTCTTCTTGTACTGCAAAGAATCAAAACATATATAATATATATAAATATCAAAACACTAGTATTAATACTTTTGAAAACTTTATGAAACGGTGATAATTAGTTTAATTTGTTGTATATTATATATAGAGTAATGTTATACATCAGTCATTATTCACTTCTACACTTGACATTTATAATTTTTTTATAGAATATGAGAATGTCTTTCATAAGATATGGAAATGGTTTTTTATATAGCGTAGAATGTAGGGCGGTGAATATTAACTATAAAGTTTTTCATATATAATGTTTTTAGGGCTATCCATAATTTGGAGACTATACAGCATGCAGCATGCCCGACGAACATGTACAACCCCATAATAAAGAATAAATATTGGAAGAAGCTACTGTTGACAACAACCATTTTTACACACATTATGTGTCATCATCTCAACCACACATCTACTAAATTCAAATTTATCATGGACTGAGAGACAACTGAGATGAGAGAGAGGAGAGAGAGAGAGACGATGAGAGAGAGAGAGCAGGCAAGAGAGAGAGAGAGGATGATGAGAGAGAGAGAGAGATCGAGACTGAGAGAGACGAGCGGATGAGAGAGAGAGTGCAGGCGAGAGAGAGTCGATGAGAGAGAGAGAGAGAGACCGAGATGAGAGAGAGAGAGAGAGCAGGGCAAGAGAGAGAGAGAGAGAGAGAGAGCGAAGACAGAGAGAGAGAGAGAGAGAGAGAGCAGGGTGAGAGAGAGAGAGAGCGAAGACAGAGAGAGTGATGAGAGAGAGAGAGAGAGAGAGAGAGCAAGTGAGAGAGAGACCGAAGACGGAGAGAGTGATGAGAGAGAGAGCAAAGACGGAGAGAGAGTGAGTTGTGAGAGAGAGAGCAGGTGAGACAGAGAGAGTTGTGAGACAGAGAGAGCGGATGAGAGATAAAAAAAAATGAAAGGAGGAAATAAAGCCACGTAGTGAGTGCAAAGTGTGCACTACTACAATGGCTTCTCTCTAGCATTACTCCCTAATAAATAGATAATGACGATATGGCATTAAATTATATATATATATATACGTATATATAGCGGTTTTGGCTATACGGCAGTAGTACTGGTGAAGCCAGCTGTATCGGGGAAGAAAAGTACTTGAGATTTGAGTTGTCTCAAATGGGGGTTTGGAAAAGGATTTTTATCCCTTAAAATAAATTTATAAGGATCATGAAAAAGAAATCAAAGAGTTTTGAAGAAAAGTGGAGCACAGATCAGCATTATAAGACTATATACGCTCCTAATTAAGTCCTAACTAGTTAGCAGCAAATTGAAAGACTAATATATTATTATTTTCTGGTGAAAAAAAAAATTATGTAAAGCGTCTATTTCACATACTTCATGCATGCTTTTTCCCAAATGAAGCATAGAAGATTGTAGAAGGCAAGCTGCATATAATACGAGAAGTCAGATCGATGAGTTTTACCTGGTTTTTCTCCCATGCATTAAGCTATACACTACATGAGTAGCACGGATCTATTGGACAATGATCCTATCACTGTCCATTTTACGACTTTTCCGTTGCATTCATATTCAGATGTGATGTTGATGTTGATATTTTCTCCTCTATGTAAAAAGAATGAAAACTTTTTAGTTGTCCCATTTTTAACTCAATATTAATTAATCCGGAATATTAACAACGTTAAAGAGAAAAAATAAAAAAAAAGGTCAAAACAAAATTAATGGCACACAAATACAAGATTTACGTGATTCAATAATATGTTTATTTTTATAAAGTTGCAGATAAAAGTCAAAATTATTATTATTTGTTCAATTAGATCATGATCAATAAAAAGACACTTTTTATTTTTACTAGCTAGGTTACCTTATACGACAACTTAACCATAAAGGCATAAATTTGTTGTTACAGCATTCAAATACTCCAAAAATGAAAAATTATTGTGACATGATAACTATCTAATCTCACGCATGGTCCGATATTAATATATAATACAACATGTCACTATAGCATTTTTGCTAATGACATGATGTCCAAAACAAAGTCTTAAAGATTCAATTCATCTGGGTCGTATTATTTTTCAGTGAAAATTCCAAATTATCAAGTCCAAATAATTGACAAACAACAACATGCATGCATTCCAATTGTTGGACATTAGAATGTGATGTGGCATCCCACTTGTCCCTCAATTTTACTACTGTTTTGTTCTTTGTTAATATATAATATTTTAATTAGATTCGTATAAGTGGACCTCCACCTAAATTGGACAGACCCTGGATATGTCCCTATCCCAATTTAAAGCCTCTGGGCTCTGGGACCCTAGCAGCTGATCCCGGGTGGGTGTTGATGAGCATAAACTTGCAGATCCTTTTGGCATATATATCAGATTTTATTTTTCTCCCATATTGGAGTCATCTGTCAAGTCATGTTATCGTTTTCTTCTTGTACTTTTTCTGTATATATTCTTGTACTGCAAAGAATCAAAACATATATAATACTTTTGAAAACTTGATGAAACGGTGATAATTAGTTTAATTTGTTGTATATTATATAAAGAGAAATGTCAGACATCAGTCATTATTTACTTTCATAATTTATATTTATAATTTATATTTTTATTTTTATTTTTATTTTAATTTTAATTTTTATTTTTTTATAGGATATAAGAATGATGCCGAAATGTTTTGTATAGAGCGTAGAATGTGGACGGTGAATACGTACTGTAAAAAAATTTCATATATAATGTTTTCAGGGTCGATCCATTTGGAGACTACTGCATGCCTGACGAACACGTACAGCCCCATAATAAATAGATAACGACAATACGGCAATAAATTTTATATATATTGGTTTTCGCTATGAGAAATGATAAAACTACAACTACTTTACTATTTTTCTACAATTTTAGAATAAAATAATATTTTTAAAAATATATATTTTAATTTTGATTTTAATCTGATGTATTTAAATTATATAAAAATAATATTTTATTGGTAAGTTGTAAATAAATGGTAGAGGAGTTGTCAGTGTATCACTGCTCTTTGGCTATACGGCAGTAGTACTGGTGAAGCTAGCTGTGTATCGATCATGGAAGAAAAGTACTTGAGATTTGAGTTGTCTCGAATGGGGTTTGGAAAAGGATTTTTATCCCATAAAATACATTTATAAGGATCATGAAAAACAATAAAAAGAAATCAAAGAGTTTTGATGAAAAGTGGAGCACAGATCAGCATAACTACACTCCTAATTAAAGTCCTAACTTAGCAGCAAATTGAAAGACGAATATATATTATTTTCTGGTGAAAAAAAAATTATTATGTAACGCGTCTATTTCACATATTCATGCATGCTTTTTCCCAAATGAAGCATAGAAGATTTGTGGAAGGCAAGCTGCATATAATACGAGAAGTCAGATCGATGAGTTTTACCTGGTTTTTCTCCCATGCATTAAGCTATACACTACATGATTAGCACGGATCTATTGGACAATGATCCTATCACCGTCCATTTTACGACTTTTCCGTTGCATTCATATTCAGATGTGATGTTGATGTTGATATTTTCTCCTCTATGTAAAAAGAATGAAAACTTTTTAGTTGTCCCATTTTTAACTCAATATTAATTAATCCGGAATATTAACAACGTTAAAGAGAAAAAAAAAAAAAAGAAAAAAGTCAAAACAAAATTAATGGCGCACAAATACAAGATTTACGTGATTCAATAATATGTTTATTTTTATAAACTTGTAGACAATTTTATTAACATAAAAGTCAAATATATAGTTGTAAAAACATTCATTTCTCCCCATAAAAGGCCTAATAAAATGAGTGAAGTAATTACTTATAAAGCCCAGGATGAGTTTGTTCCTAGGCCATGTGGGACTTCTCAATACGCCCCCTCACGTGTGGGCCGGTATTTCCGGTACCATCATCGTGGGTAGATCGCAGGAGCCCATCATTGGTCATAAATTAGCCTACGCTGATACCATGTAGAAACACCCATTGCTCCCCATAAAAGGCCTGGCCTGTTTCTTCAAAGTGGCAGGGACAATTTCCGAAGGAAGGTTGAGATAAGTCCTGAGGAACTCAATACCGTCGTTGGTGAGGTACCAGTAGTAGTGCATCCAAGCAAAGGTCTCGCGCACGTACTCCTTGGACTTGAAGCTTTGCATTAGCTTTATCACTTGCAGATTCGGCACATCGATCTCCGGGTGCTTCGAGAGATTGTAGTCCTTCTTTGCAAAGCAACTCCCTCTTGGAAGAGGTACTTGGAGATCTCACGTCGGTTCTTCTTTGGAATGATCATGGTTGTTGCGACCTACTCACGATGATGGTACCGGAAATACCGGCCTACATGTGAGGGGGCGTATTGGGAAGTCCCACATGGTTTAGGAACAAACTCATCCTGAGCTTTATAAAGAATTACATCACTCCTCCTATTAGGCCTTTTATGGGGAGCAATTGGTGTTTCTATAATAGTGAGGCAATAAAATGAACATACGAGCTCAACATAATATAATATATATATAACAAAATCCTAATTAGCGGGTCGTGTCCGATCAGTTCAAGAGCGGCTTTTCATATTTGCCGATATGCTCTATGGCCAAAGCCGGCTCATTGAAAATCTATAAAAAAACATCCGTAGAAAATATTGATCGGATTAAATTATCAAATGAGATCGGTACAAAATAGAACTAGACTCTACACAGAAAGTCCAACACGGGATGCATTCATAACTGCTTACTTGGGTTTTCAAATTTCGTGATCTTTGATGCGAGAGACATAGATCAATAAAATTAATTATATAATATTTATTATTAGTTTAACATTGTCCTAATTTCTAATATTGTCTATATTAAATGAGTAATAAATATTATATAACTCATTTTATATGTTTATTTCTGAATTTTTGCTTCAACCAAAAATTTAGAAGATCTTTTTTCCGAGTTTCTATATATATATCACAAATCATGTCAACATAACTCAACCTCTTCATAAGAATAACATTGAAATTAGAGGCATAACTTATCTAATCATATCTACCAAAAGATATCGTATAAGAAAACTATACAAAGTCTGATGTTTTTTTCTCGACGATCATGAGAGGTCCTTTCACGCTCCATGATATTGTACCAAACATGTTTGTAGTTTCATTTGAGAATCAGAGGGATAGACAGAGAGTGTTAGAAGGAAAACCTTGGTTATTCGATAACCAGCTCTTTGTTCTGAACCCATTCGATGGTCTTACTCCTCCTCAGAAGATGTGTTTTGACTACGAGGAGTTTTGGGTACACCTGAATAGTCTGCCATTGGCATGTATGACACGCGAAGTAGGAACACAGATTGGGGCAACGATTGGAAATGTAATACGAGTAGATACGAGGGAAGATGGGATTGGATGGGGTGGGTATTTACGTGTAAAAATCAGAGGGCGAACTGCTAATGTCTTGGGTAACATAATGTGGATTCCGCTGAGTTATGAGAAGCTTCCAAAACTGTGCTTTAAATGTGGTAGAATCTGTCACGGAGCAACAGGGTGTTTGGGAGGGGATGGGAACAAGGAGGTGCCTCAATATGGGGTCTGGTTGCGTGCGAACCATTCGGGAAGGGGGAAGTTCACGGAGTCACTCAGAAACAAATCTAGTGAGAATGTGGGTGAGAGTGAGGGGGAGAATCATAATGAATATACGACTGAGGAAGGAGGGACTCATGAAGATGTTGTTAATGTACTGGGTGGTAGGGAGGATTATGGAGTGGAGAAGGAGGCAGTGGGAAGGAGATCAGAGTTACAGGGCTTAACAGTGAGAGATGAACTAATGGTGCTTGAGAAAATGCCCGAGAGAGGGGAGGACACAGAGAAGATTGACAGAGGAGAAACGAATATTGAGGAGGACTTGATGAATGGTGAAATGACTAATGCTCAGCAACATATGTATGACAATGTAATGATAGAGAACCAAAGGGGTATGGGGAGGAGGAAATGGAAGAGAAAGGCTAGAGTGGTGGAGAAAAGGGTAGATGGTGATTCTGTAATAGGGGGTAAGCGCAGACTGAGAAGTGAGGGATTTCATGAAATCAGTCAGCATGTAATGAAAAGAGGGAAATTACAGAATGAGGAAGGGGCACATAGAAATGATCTTTTATTGGTGGAGGCTGCTAGCCAGCCCCACCAACAACCATGAAAATACTAAGTTGGAACTGCCGAGGGCTTGGGAATCCCCAGTCAGTTCAAAACCTTCTCCTGTTGGTGAAGGAAAAGAATCCCAAAATAGTCTTCTTAATGGAGACAAAGCTGGTAACAAGAAGAGTTGAATGTATTAAGAGGAGACTTGGATGGGAAGGTTGCTTTGTGGTTGACTCGATGGGAAGGAAAGGGGGTTTGGCAGTTTTATGGTGTAGAGAAATGGATGTGGAGATAATCAACTACTCTCAACATCACATTAATGCTAATGTATTTAGTGAGGAGAAGAAGATGTATTGGATGTTTACTGGATTCTATGGGCACCCCGAGGCAAGTAAAAGAAAAAATACATGGAATTTGTTGTCTATGTTAAATCCCTCAAATGACAAACCATGGTGTGTGATGGGGGACTTCAATGAGATCTTGTACCAAGCTGAAAAGGAGGGGGGAAGACCTAGGCCAGAGGCGCAGATGATGCAGTTCAGAAAAGCCCTAGAAGAAAATGACATTTTTTTATTTGGGATGGGTGGGAAATAAATTCACATGGAGTAATAGGCATATGGATGGGACTTTTACTAAGGAGAGGCTTGATAGAGCAGTTGCTAACCTCCAATGGACTGAAATCTTTTGTGAAAGATCTGTGGAAGTTCTGACAGTTTCCCAGTCTGATCATATGGCTTTACTTCTAGAGTTGAGACAACATAACAATGTGTATAGGCAGAAAAGAAGATTATTTAGATTTGAAGCAAAGTGGACAAGGGATGAGGAAGGAATTTCAGTGGTAGAAGGGGCCTAGGGGAGAAATAATTCTGAACAACATCCAGGTAAAACTGTCCAAGCAAAACTACAAAGATGCAGAGGTGAACTAATCAGATGGAGCAAGGTGAGGGAAAAAGAGATGGCTCAGATGATGAAGAATCAAATCGAGAGACTGAAGAGGGAGCTGGAAAATGAGGGGCCTCATAATGTGGACCTAATCAAAAATTTGCAAGAAGAAATTGGGCTGGTATTGGAGCAAGAGGACCTAAAGTGGAGACAAAGAGCTAAGAAGACTTGGTATCAATTAGGTGATAAGAACACCAAATTCTTCCATTCTTGTGCAACTCAGAGGAGGAAAAAAAAACAAATAAAGGTGATAAAAAATGAACAAGGGAGCATGGTAACTGATAAAGAAGGTATAGAAGATGTGTTTCTCGACTACTTCAGATATATATTCTGCTCAACTCAACCAACAACAGAAGCCATTGAGGAGTGCTTAAAGGAGCTGGAACCGAAAGTAACAGATGATATGAATATAGAGCTACAGAAGGAGTTTACAAGAATGGAGGTGGAGGAATCTTTAAAGCAGATGGGAGCAATGAAATCCCCGGGTCCAGATGGTTATGGTGCATGCTTTTACCAATCTTATTGGAGTACTGTGGGGGAGGAGGTAAGTAGAGCAGTCTTATGTTTTCTAAATGGGGAGGCAGAGATGGAGGATGGGGTGAATGACACTTTGTTGGCTTTGATTCCTAAAGTTAAAAACCCCTCAGTTGCTAGTGAATTCCGACCAATTAGTCTGTGTAATGTGTTATATAAGCTTGCTTCTAAGACGTTGGCGAATAGACTGAAGAAAATACTGCCTGGTATTATCTCTAGCAACCAAAGTGCCTTTATTCCTAGAAGGCTCCTAACGGATAATGTGATGGTAGCTAACGAATCCTTGCACACAATGAAAACAAGACAAAAAGGAAGAGTGGGCAGCATGGCTCTCAAGTTAGACATGTCAAAAGCTTATGATAGAATAGAATGGAGCTACTTGGAGGCAGTCATGAGAAAGATGGGATTTGGGGAAAAATGGGTCTCTCTGATAATGAAGTGTACAACCACTGTGAAGTATTCTATTTTGGTTAATGGGGAACCCGGGAAAGTTTTAAAACCCACAAGGGGAATAAGACAAGGGGATCCAATCTCCCCTTACTTATTCATCCTTTGTGCAGAAGGGTTAAGCTCTTTGATCAATGCAGCCAATGAGAGAGGAGATATAAGAGGGGTCAGCATTTCAAGAGGGGAAATAAGGATCAGTCGTCTACTATTTGCTGACGATTGTGTAATATTTGGGAGAGCTAAGGTGGATGAGTGGATGAAGATAAAGGAGCTACTAAAGAATATGAGTTAGCTTCGGGTCAATGCCTAAATGTGCAGAAAACCACCATGTTTTTCAGCTCAAATACTACAGGGGTTACTAGAGCAGCTATTCAAAGAACAGCAGGGGTATCAATTTGTCGAAGTTATGAAAAATATCTGGGTCTCCCAACTGTGGTTGGAAGATCAAGGTATCTTACTTTCAGGAACTTGAAGGAAAGGGTGTGGGCTAAACTCAGCAGCTGGAAAAATTCCTTTCTATCACAGGCAGGGAAAGAAATCTTACTAAAAGCAGTGGCCCAAGCAATACCCACCTTTGCTATGAGTGTGTTTAGACTCCCACAAAGGCTTTGCAAGGAAATAGCATCTCTGTTGGCACGTTTCTGGTGGGGACATAAACAAAATGAAAAGAAGATTCAATGGAGGAGCTGGTTTAATATGGGAGAATCAAAAAGCAGTGGTGGGCTGGGGTTCCGAGATTTTGAATGCTTTAATAAAGCAATGCTTGCAAAGCAGTGCTGGAGAATATTGAAACAACCCAACTCTTTAGTGACTAAAGTCATGAAAGAGAAGTACTTCAAGAAGGTGGGGATTGTTGATGCGAAGTTGGGGTTTGGGGCTTCATATGTATGGAGAAGTTTGTGGTATTCGATGGAACTAGTAAAGGAAGGAATGCAGTGGAGAGTGGGAGACGGAAGTGAAATATATATCTGGAGAGACAAGTGGCTACCAACAAAGACCTCTCACTATGTGCAATCACCTATTAAGAACCTGCCTGAAGATGCAAAGGTGCAGCAACTCATTGATTCTGAAGCTAGGGAGTGGAAGAAGGAGCTGATTAAAAACACTTTCAATGGGGAGGAAGCTGAAACAATATGTTGTCTACCTTTGAGCAAATGGCGAACAAAGGACAAACTGGTGTGGGGCTACTCCAAGGATGGTAAATTTTCAGTAAAGAGTGCCTATCACCTAGATCACGAAAAAAAGAGGAAGATTAAAGGGGAGTCTTCAAAAGGAAATGATGCTGGGAAAGGATGGAAGTTAATATGGGATCTAAATGTTCCAAATGTGGTGAAACTCTTTTTGTGGAGAGTTGCTCACAACTTACTTCCTACAAAACAAAATTTGTATAAGAAACACATTACTGAATCTGATGGCTGCCCAATTTGTGAGAGGGAACCCGAATCTATTCTACATGCTGTGTGGAGCTGTCCATCTGCTTCAGATGTATGGGCTGAGAAAGACAGTCCAGTGCACAAATGGTGTAACTCAGTAGCTGATTTTGTGGAGTTGTGGGGGAAACTCAATGCTGGTCTCAAAAAAGAGGAAGTGGAGGTGGTAGCTTGCATCATGAGGAAGATATGGATGAGGAGAAACTCACTGATTTATGACAAGAAGTTTGATCACCCGAGATTGATTATTGCTGCTGCAACTCAGGGACTTAGTGAGTTCAAGTTTGCCCAAGACCAAAACCAGCAAACTTAGAGGGAGACCAACTACATCAACAGAAGTGAAGCTAAATGGAAAAAACCAAAGGAAAGGGTAGTGAAGGTAAACTGGGATGCTGCTGTGGATGCCAAGAACAACAGAGTGGGAATTGGAGTAGTGGCCAGGGATTCGAATGGAGAAGTTCTTGCCTGTCTATGTACCAGGTTTGATAACATCAGTAACCCAACAGTGGCTGAGGCTATGGGTCTAAGGAGGGCTGCTATTTTATGCACTGAATTGGGATTATCAAATGTATTGCTCGAAGGGGATTCTTTGTTAATAGTTAATGAAACAAACAGTGGGGAAGAGATAGGAGCTGAATATGGGTATATTCTCGATGATGTGAGGATAATCATGGCTGGGAGAATGAACTGGGGGATACAGTTTGTATATAGAAAATCAAACAACATAGCACACAAGTTAGCAAAGATAGCTCTAAATGTGTCTTTTGAGAGGGTTTGGATAGAAGACAACCCTATAGAGATTGAACATGATATTTTTGTGGAAAAACTCTGTAATGAATGATTTCTTTGTTAATGAAGGAAGTTATTCTCAAAAAAAAAAAAAAAAAAGAGCAGGATATATTAATAATATACGAGATGGTGGAGAAACTGTAATCCACGTTATCTGAGTGTTATGACGGCTGATTTTAATCATTTAAATTAGAATCTATATTAATGGACAAAGTGGAGTGGGAAGGGAAGCAGCTTTTCGTTTCTTTGTAAGAAAAGGAATGACTAAATTCACTTCATCTCCTCCATTACCGGGGGCTCCAAACAACGAGACCCAGTCGATTTAGTGCGCCGGGAATGAATATTTCTCTCCCTCCGACCTATTGTTCGAGTTTTTCAACATCAATAGTAGGAGAAGCGAAAGTGGCTATAATGGCTATTAAGGAAGCAAGAGGCTATCGTACCATTTTGAAATGGATCAATGTCCTTGAGCGCATCAAAAAAACAAAAAAAAAATATAGATATATTAAATAAGTATGACAATATTTATTTATATCCATATAAATATTTCATGCAACATTAAATGACCAAAAAATGTCTAGGCCAACTTTATTTAGAGAAAATCTATTTAACACATTGTTTTAACACACCTAGCACACTAATATTGAAAATTCCACATCAATTATTAAAATCCTTTATTTATCTCTCACACTTGAGTGGATCTTTTTCGTTTGAACTAATAGATCATATCATATCATATTAAAAAATGGCCCAAATTTTGAATATCTTCTGGAATGGCAAGATCAATTTTTAGACAACATCCAGCTTGATGAGTCCTTTATTGACTGCAGCATCTCGAACGAGTTTGAGTGATTCTTCTATATTGTTACAGAGCTTGTGAGGATCAGGAATCACACTTGGGTCAACTGATAAAAAAATAGTCATCTTGTTCACTTAACTTTGAAAATGGACAACCAGTGACTGCAATACAAATTGGGGAAAAATGTAGAACAAAATATTAGGATCGATTAATTGTAAGCCACGGGGTTGGACTTCAATGACGTTTGGTTCAATTCATCTTATGCACTCACTCAACACATTGACTTTCACGTATTCTTTCGTATTTAAAAAGTTTTCAAGTTTGTTAAATTTGCTAACTTTAAATGAAAGAGAAATAAATACATGAAGCGAGTCCTACAATATTTATTATTATTTGTCTAAGTTTTATTGATAGAATTAAGTCCTCAGTAAATGTTATATTGTTGATCAGTACTTTGTGAGTTTGTCTCTCTCACTCACATTTGGGGGCCCATAAACAGCAAGAGCAAGATAAGCAATTGGATGGCCATAAAAGCCAATTTCTTCTTGCGGACCAATCACTCCGGAAATAGCCATTGTTATATTGGAGAGTGCTCGGCGTATTATAGCAGCAGCAACCTGTTATAGATCCATGCATGATGCATGTAAACATAATTTATGACATTATTCAGCAGCTTGTCATGCTCTCTAGTGATGATAAACATTTTTTGTTAAGAATGATTTATACAAATCTCAATATACAAGCCTGATCATAGAGTCAGTCAATTTGTAAAAAAGTGAACAATCATGTAAAAGTATTAAAAAAAAAAATTACTTTTTTACAAAGGGTATGTGCAAGGCTTCCACAATTATGTATGTAAGTGATGAATTACTTATATGGGATTAATGCTTCACTTGAATTTGAATATGATTAATTAATACTTGGTAATAACTTTTTTTACAATAACTAGCTTGAGTTATAAAACTGAAGTGTTAGGTCTAAGGAGATCGATCGTATATATGTACATACGTACCTTGGTTCCAAATGTTCTGAACTAACCCAAGACACATATTTGTGAATATAAGTTCAAGTGAGAGCTTTTTTCTATCAATGGTGGCCTTTGCTTTCCGAACATATTAAGGCATATTAGGATGATGCTATATTTTTCAAACTATGACCGAAAGATAATAATTTACCAGTATTCCTGCAGACTTTTTGAGATTGACAAGATGACTCTCCTAAGGTGGATACCTTTGGGGATATTGCTATTGCTTTGCTTCACTCACCCATCTTTCTGCTCCTCACCACCTGTACATGATGAGTGAACTATATATGCATTAGCTAGGGATAAGCATTAATGCTGGTGTCGGTAGCTTATACATGATGATATGCATATTGAAAAATACCATTAATCATCATTGTGAGTATCATTGTGATCTTATTATTTTCTGATATGGAATCAATGATTGACAAATTATCAGTTAAGCATTTAATTAATACCATATTAGAAGACGATAAATATCTTAATTACTAGGAAGCTGCTACTTTTATTTTCCTAGAAGATAAGAGCTACTTCCTTTGGGAATTACTGCAAATTAACAACTAAAGATGATATAGAGTTCCCATGCATAATTGCTTGAGCAGAAAGGCAAATGGGGACTTTTCACTTAAAAATGCCATGATCAGCATGAATGAAGTTAAACAATATATTAATATATCACAAAATGATCGTCTATGGAATTGTTGGAAACTTACTAGCTATATTTACGATTCAGATATCTCGATAGACCAGCTTGATCAGTTATTCCAACAACAACATCATTTATGCTCTGTAAAATTCATCCACATCAAAATTATGAAAAAAAACAAAAGCTTTATTTATTAGATAGGATCGGATAAAGAAAGTGCATAAACAAATGACTATCAATTGACAATTAAGCATCATGTGCAGCCTGAAACAATCTTAAGATAAAACCGCTTATAATAGCCATCCCAATGTGGTTTTGGAGAGGGATTAGGTGTTGTTTACTTTGGGATTTATTACAAATAGATTCAAACTTTTTTACATATGTTTATATTATATAACTAACTTTTAAAGTTTTAGTAATCATAAATTGGTTTAATCCCAAGTTTGTGCCACACCACCATTGGTAAGTCACTCTGTCCTCTGTGTGTGTGTGTGTGTGTGTGTGTGTGTGTGTGTGTGTGTGTGTGTGTGTGTGTGTGTGTGTGTGTGTGTGTGTGTGTGTTAAGCCAACCACCATGACTAGTGAAGGCCGCCACACCTTGTCCGGCCATGCCACCTTGCTTTGTTGAACCCTCCTTGCAACGCCACCACCTTGCCCCCAAAATCCAATTGCTCTACCTCACTTCGCTATGGTAAGTACTGTTTTCGGATCCATCTCTATCATGTAATTGTTGGTCGATCTATGGCTAACTTAGGTTGTTAAATTTTTCGGACAGTTGAAAAACTTTGTGGATTAAGACTGTGTTTGTGAAATTTGTGTAATCGTATTGGTTTGAGTGGAGGTCGGTTTTGAGATATCATGGACATAGGAGGAAGTGGTTTGCGACCTTGAATTCGGTATACAAATATGTTCGGGTAGTGAATGTGTTTTGTCATGTGGGGCTTCTAATTGATTATAAGTACTGAAATTCAAGGAGGGTGGGTTGATTATCAGTGGAGTTTTATTTTTGGGACATATCTTCCTTGGGCCATTATAAACCTGAGGCAACAAGCTGTGGAGTAGATGTTGAATGGCTTGTTTATGGGCTCAAGAGTTGGTTCTAATTGAGCTGTAGTTCGGACTATATAATTTCATTATTTTTGTTGGTGTAATGATGCTGTGAGTTATTAATTAACTGGTGGTGATTTGGATTAGGTTATGATACTGGTACTGTTTGGACTCAAGGCTTAGATAGTATATTTCAAAAGTTAGGTAAACGGTATTCCTATATTAGACTTTGTCAACAAAAATGTCTAAGATTGAATTTAAACTTGCAAATTTTTTTATGAAAACAATCTCGATCATTTTCTACCCTACTTTCGATATTTAAGAAATAAAATGAAATATTTCTGTCATGACGTGTAGACATGAATATTTTTGGTACTATGTTTCTCTACTGCATAAAAATGCGAATATGAAGTCCAAAACTTTTATATGATATTTATCTGCTCAATACTTTGTTCTTATATGATATTGTATCTGAAAACTCTCTGGCATGACATTTTGTTTTTGCTTTGTACCACAGGTGTAAAATTGTTGCCTTTACTTTTATGTTGGCACAAACATCTTTGTTTCTGAGTGCACCTGTTTTGAAGACAAAGTGGTTTTTTGCATGGGTCTTTCTTGTATGCACACTTGGTGCACCGTGTTTGAAAATGGGAGATTTCACTTCTGTTTCTGCTCGGTTTGCCAATGGGGTTTGCACAACTGGCATGCACAAGGGTTAAACTTGGCATCTGTTATGTTATGTCGATGTTTCAATTATACTTATGCCAAAGGTCTTTTGTATATATTACTATTGTAATGAAATGTTTAGAAAATATCATTGCTATTTTTTTAGACTGTTTGTTTATGCATTTTGTAACAATATTTTTTTAAAACTATATTCTCACAATATTTTAACTTTATAATATTTTTTATTCAATTTTTTCTCTCTCATTTTCCAAAACCTAAAAAATACTCAACTCAACCTATCTCACTACTATTCATAAAAATTTTATTATTATTCATAAAATTTTCATCTCATCTTACTCCCCCAAACGAGCCAAGGGGCAAAGTCTTATTGGAATTCAAAATAGATGCAAAGTGTGATAACCCTGAGATCAGCACTCTCGTCCGGAAGCCAAAGAATTATAGAAGGTATCATTATCCATCACGTAAACGGCCGGCGGCTGAAGAAATCGCCAGCGGATCCAATATAATATATATACTAGTCCAATCTAAAATTTATAGATTAAATAAAATAAGTCTCTTAAATTAAAAATATATAAAATGTAAAATATCTAATATTTAATCATAATATACTATTCTTCCTATTTTACTAAAATCATATTTAAATAGGAATGCTAAATATTTTAATAAAATGCTATAAAACAAGCAATATTTTAGTTAAACATGATTCGAGTAAACAATATTTCAATTGGAAACTATCGGTTCTTAAATGTTTAAACAGAAATGCTCTGCTCACCGAAAATGTGTCCTGAAAGTGTGTCCCGAAGACTTTTTTTTTTTTTTACTTTTTTTTCATGTATTTTTTTAATCATCATAAACTCTTTTAAAAAAAATAAAAAATTGACATGTGCTGTTCGGGACATTTCTTCGGGAGAAATGTTCGGTAGCTGTAGCGTTACTCATGTTTAAATGGTAGAAAATATTTTAATACAAATTTGAAAGAATATATTATATATTACTGTCTGAAAAATGCGGATTTTAAGAAAATATATGATTATTATAGAAAGAGAATAAAGAAAGATATTATACTATTTAAAGGGTAATAATACATTACACGTCATTTACTATTGTTTTAATATCCATCTATCTTTTTTCCTTTTGCTCTTTGAATTTGGACTAAAAATTTCAGGACACGACGTTCTTGCATAATTTTGAAGAAAATAAATTCAATCAACTATTATGTAAATTAATTAAAAATAAATTCAATCTTATAAAAATTGACCTACTTTTGCTCTTTGAGTCAATTTTTATAATATTGCTACTATTCGGACTCAAGGCTTAGATAGTATATTTAAAAGTTAGGTAAGCGGTGCTCCTATACTTGATTTTATAAATAAATAAATAAATAACTATCTAAGACTGAATTTGTGCAAAACTTGCATATATTGTTAGGAAAAAAATCTCGGTCATTTTCTGCCCTACTCTCGATATTTAAGAAATAAAATGAAATATTTCTATCATGATGTGTAGGGATGAATATTTTTGGTACTATGTTTCTCTGCTGCATAAAAATGCGAATATGAAGTCTAAAACTTTTATATGATATTTATCTGCTCAGTACTCAATCTGTTCTTATATGATATTGTATATGAAAACCCTCTGGCATTACATTTTATTTCTACTTTGTACCATAGGTGTAAAATTGTTGCCTTTGTTATTATGTTGGCATCAACATCTTTATTTCTGAGTGCACCTATTTTGGAGACAAAGTGATTTTCTACGTGGGTCTTTCTTGTACGCATACTCGACGCACCGAGTTTGAAAATTGGAGATTTCACTTCTGTTTCTGCTCGGTTTGCCAATGGGGTTTGCACTACCCTACCATAGAGATTAAACATGGCCTATGTTATGTTAGGTCGATGTTTCAATTATACTTATGCCAAAGGTATTTTGTATATATTATTATTGTAATGAAATGTTTAGAAAATATCATTGCTATTTTTTTAGACTGTTTGTTTCTGCATTCTATAATAATATTTTTTTAAAACTATATTTTAACAATATTTTAATTTTATAATATTTTTTATTCAACTTTTTCTCTCTCATTTCTCAAAACTCAAAAAATACTTAACTCAAACTATCTCACTCCGACTTCTAGAGAGAGAATCTCCAACTTCTCTCTAAAAACTTTCCTCCCCTTCGAAACTTGCTTGAGGGGGGTGGGAGCTCTCACTTCCTTCCTTTATTTTTCAATCTGTGTTTTGTTTTGCTTTTGCTTTTATATGTTTTTTTTTTCAGGTCTAATAAAGGAGGATCACTCTCCGATGGTCCAGTCTCAACATCATTTTCATCTTTGTTCTCCTTTTAGATTTATGAGAAACTCCACAAAACCCCTGCTATACATTGACCCTGACCCAACCCACAACCCACAAATCCACACTCTAGATTTCCGATGTTGAGCTAAAAGGACCAGGATGGCTATTCGTGAGATGGATGTTCGTGTGATGGGTGTTCGAGATGGGTGGCCAGTGCTCCAGTCGATAGTGCCGAGTTGGTGTGGATGCAGCTGATGCGCTTCTGTGTGGGCAAAGCTGGTGCTGGGAGAGAAGGACGGTGGAGGAAGAAATGGCCATCGCTCGTGTGGCTAGTGGCCGGTGCTTGTGCGAAGGTGGAGGGGATCGGCATGAGCATGCAAGCTGCCTGCACAGGTGGCAGCAGTAGAAGTAGATCGTCGTGGGCACGAGGGATGGTGGTAGTGCGGGGTGCGTGAGGTTCTCGTGAGGTGGTGTTGGTAGGTGGAGGGGAAAATCGCTGGTGCTCGAGTGGAGAGAGTCTCGCTGGTGCTCGTTAGGAGCAAAGGGGGTGGAGGGGGGTGCGGGGCAGAAAAGGTTACGAAGGTTAGCAAGAAAAGGAAAAAAATTAAAAGAAGGAGGGGGGCGGCGGGACAAGTTAGAGATGAAACCCTAGGGACTGTCCTAGTGCTTTGCTTTTTGTGCAGCATATCTCTACTTTTTTGCATTGTTTTATTAGTGTTTGTAATTTTATTTCACTACTTATTAATAAAAAAAAAATAGGCTATTGGACTTATGTCCATAGCAAGGTGGTTGGATACCCCTCCTCTTTTGGAGGATGGGGTGGTTGGATACCTCTCATCTTTGGAGAATGAGGTGGTTGGATACCATTTCCTCCTTTAGAGGTGAGTATGGTTTTTTATCTCTATTTTTTTACAGAGTGAAACTCTTTTATGAGAGTTTCTAGAAGTTAAGACAATATCCGTCGCAAAGAAATTTGTGTGCAGGAAGGTGTACAATAGATGTGTAATTTGGCTTGTATTCGGAGTATTTCTCTGTATTAACTAGTCACAGCTGTAACTTCCTTCATAGATGAAATGACATCTATTTCCTATAAAAAAAAAAAAAATTATCTCACTACTATTCATAAATTATCTTATTACTATTCATAAAATTTTCATCTCATCTCACTCCTCAAACGAATCCCATGGGCAAAGTTTTGTTAGAATTCCAAATAGTTTGATAACCTGAGATCAGCACTCTCATCCAAATGCCAAAAAATTATAAAAGGTATCATTATCCATCATGTAAACGGCTGGGGGCCAAAGAAATGGCCAGCGGATACAATATAATATATACCAGTCCAATCTAAGATAAAATAAAATAAGTCTCTTAAATTAAAAATATCTAAAATGTAAAATATCTAATATTTAATCATAGGAAAATGCTGGGCGTCCCGCTCCAGCGGGAGCTACCGCTTGCTTAATGTGTATTTTTTTGTGTGTTTTTTTTTTTAGTTTTTTTTTTTTATATAAATTTTTTAATAATTTTAAATATTTAAAAAAATATAATATTATTAAAAAATACTTTCTTAATTAGAAAGTAAAATAAAAAAATGATTTTTTATTTTACTTCGTGATTAAGGAAGTATTTTTTAATGATTTTTTTTTTACTTACTGATTAAGAAAATATTTTTTAATAATATTCTAAATTTATTTTTTTTTAATATTAAAAATATTAAAAAAATCTATATAAAAAATAACTTAAAAAGAAACACACAAAAAACACTACAACAGCCCCAGCGGGAGCCCCCAGCGGGGGCTGTAGCATGATCCTTAATCATAATATACTATTCTTCTTATTTTACTAAAATCATATTTAAATAGGAATGCCAAATATTTTAATAAAATGATACAAAACAAGTATTTTAGTTAAACATGATTCGAGTAAACAATATTTCAATTGGAAACTATCGGTTCTTAAATGTTTAAATGGAAGAAAATATTTTAATACAAATTTGAAAGAATATAATATTATATATTACTGTCCGAAAAATGCGAATTTTAAGAAATATATGATTATTATAGAAAGAGCATAAAGAAAGATATTATAATATTTAAAGGTAATGATACATTACACCTAATTTATTATTGTTTTAATATCCAGCTATCTTTTTTCCTTTTACTTTTTGAATTTGGATTAAAAATTTCAAGACATGACATTCTTGCATAATCTTGAAGATTGACCTTTGAGTCAATTTTTATAAAATTGAATTTATTTTTATAAAATTGAATTTTTTTAATTAATTTACATGATTACGTTAGTTGATTGGATTTATTTTCTTTTAGATTATGCAAGAAAGTCATATTTTGAGATTTTTAATCCAAATTCAAAGAGCAAAAAAAAAAAAAATGGATAATAAAATAATAATAATAAAAGTGTAAAAGTAACTGATAAAGGTATATACTATTACTTAACAACTTCTGTACAACTTATTAATAAATTCCGTGTCCCACATCATTCAAAGAAGTTGGAAATTGGAATGCATCCACATCAAAGTATAATTAATGGCATGAGTTTTGATAGGAGTCAGCCACTGTAGCGGTGTGCAAATTTGTACACCCTACGTGGCAATCCCGCTCTCTCTCTCTCTTCAGCTCTCTCTCATGTCAGCTCTCTCTCTCATCAGTGGCTCTCTCTCTCATCAGGTCTCTCTCTCATCTCGGGTCTCTCTCTCATCTCGGGTCTCTCTCTCTCATCTCAGCTCTCTCTCTCTCATCTCGGGTCTCTCTCTCATCAGTTCTCTCTCTCATCCTCGGGTCTCTCTCTCTCATCTCAACTCTCTCTCTCATCATGGTTCTCTCTCTCATCCTCGTGTCTCTCTCTCTCTCATCAGCTCTTTCTCTCTCATAGCCGGTGGTATTTCAAATTCAGAGGACTTCATGTTAGTGGTTTGAATCATACCATGTAGGGTGTGTCTTGGCTGCTCCCCAGATTATTTTTTGATGGCATATATGAAATTGTGTCCAACTTCATGGGACAATTAGTTTGCAAGCTTGATTAATGAAAAAGCTAACATTAATTGCTAGGAATCTTATTAATGTTTGTGTAGGTAGGTAGCTAGGTAGTTGTATGGATGGATTGATATAAAAAGAAAGGCTATTATTAAGGGAGTACCGTACTTAAGCCTCCTATTTTGGAAGTTAAGTGGTTATCACAAACATTTCTTTAATTTCAAAGCAAGCAGTTAGCCACTTAATCTCATCTGTACCTTACACTAATTTTCCACTTTCCCTATTCATACACACCATATTTCATTTCTAAATTTTCAAAACATTCCATAAAGAAACAGTAATGAACAACAAACATTGCATGAACAGTAAAAACTGACAATAAACAGTAAACAATGTGTGAACAGTGACATTTTTGGCTCTCTAAATAATAATGGGACCCACACCTTTTTTAAAGGAAAACACTAGTTTGCCCAATGAGTTTGACACCTCTATTTGACCGCTCGGTTAAAAAAAAATTTTTTTTTCTTTTTTTTTTACTTAGTGATTAAGGAAGTGATTTTAAATGTATTGATGTATTTTTTTTATTTTTTAAATATATTTAAATATGTAAAAAAAATATGAAAAGTAAAATGAAAAAAAAAAAAAAAAACTTTTACACTGGGCGGTAACGCCCAGCGGTCATTTTGGGACGGCAGAGTAGCCGCGCCCTTTTTAAATCTCATCTTCATCAAAAATTTCATACTCAAAATATATCATTTAATCTCATTTAAACTGCCTAACTAACTAGCTTACCGACAAAGAGCCGTACGTAATACTACGACCAAACTCGCAATCTAATCCCATTTAAAGGAATACAAGCCCACATTATTAATAGTACCGAAGTCCCAGCAGGAGAAGACAAACAGCTTTTTGAAAGCTTTGTGAAACAAAATTAAACAAAATCATCCAGTGAATTGCAGAAGCAAAATGATGATGGGTGATCATGTCAAGGCATTAAGAAGCAGTCATCATGATGAGGAGCCACTAAGTCCAGCAGCTCGGTTCTTTCATGTGCCACGCTTTAACGTTTATATCATTGCCATCGTGGGGTTCAAGACAAGAATCAATCCTGACGTTGTTAAGGCTGGTTTGGAGCAAACTTTGGCCAAGCATCCTAGATTCTCCAGTAAGATGGTAAGAAATGTATCGTACCTATAATTTCTTCTCTCCTTCTTAATAATTTGCTGTTTGCATGGGGTTTCTGATCTGCAGCTTGGTCGAAAATCATGGCAGCTTACTTGATCAATGCCATAAAGTAAACCATGAGGCGAGCGAAGTGGCATTTTGATCAGTTGCTGGCCACTTGTACAATTCAATATTCTTAACGTATTTAATTTGTATCTTGCTATTTCATGAAACAAATTATTTAAAGGTCGTTGATGGCAACAAGTACTGCAAAAATAAAAAATGGAGTCAGACGAAAGTAAATCTGGAGGATCATATTATTGTTCCCGAATTGGATCCCAACATAGATTTTCCAGACAGATTTGTTGAAGACTACGTGTCAAATGTCACAAGAACTCCCTTGGACCTCTCCAAACCATTATGGTAACTCCACATTCTCAACATCAAAACCTCAGATGCAGAGGCTGTTGCGGTCTTTAGGATTCACCACTCGATGGGCGATGGTGCATCCCTCATATCCCTTCTCCTAGCCTGTACACGGAAAACCTCTGACCCAGAAGCATTGCCTAGTGTTCCAGTGAAAAAACGAGCAGGTTCAACGCTTAATTCGCGGGATGGGTTTTGGTGGTTCTTTTTAGCAATTTGGCTGTTTTTAAGGTTGATTTGGAACACTTTGGTCGATGTCTTGCTGTTTGTGGCGACCATTCTATTTCTGAATGACATGAAAACTCCGATCAAAGGTGCACCTGGAGTTGAGCTGAACGTAAAAAAGTTCGTGCATCGGACAGTCAGCTTGGACGACATAAAGCTCGTGAAGAATGCAATGAACACGGTATGTACGTACGTACGCTGGTTCACAACATGAACCCATTTTATGCATGTTCGTCTTAATTAACTAGTTGATTTATTTACTTCTATAATATTTCTTTTTCATTCAAGCTTGCAAACTAATGGTCCCATGAAGTTGGACACAATTTCATATATGCCATTAATTATACTTTGATTTGGATTCATTCCGATTTCCAACTTCTTTGAATGATTTAGGACACGGCTGAAAACTTTTTAATAATGTTGTACAGAAGTTGTTAGGATACTGATACCGGCCTAGCAAGACAGAAGATTTTAAAATCTATTAATAAGTTGTACAAAAGTTGTTACGTAGTAGCATGTGCCTTTATGGATAATGATATTTTACACTTTATATTATTATTGTTTTATTTTTATTTTTATTTTTTTTACTTTTTAAATCTGGATTAAAAATTCACTTTCTTACCTAATTTAAAAGAAAATAAATTCAATCAATTAACATAATCAAGTAAATTAATTAAAAATAAATTTACATGATAGTTGATTGAATTTATTTTTTTAAAGATTATACAAAAATGTCATGTTCTAAAATTTTTAATCTAGATTCAAAGAGTAAAAGAAAAAAAATAGTTAAATATTAAAACAATTGTAAAAGAGGGATAATGTATCATTACCTTTAAATATTATAATATCTTTATATATTCTCTTTCTATAATAATCATATATTTTCTTAAAATCCGCATTTTTCGGACAGTAATATATAATATATTCTTTCAAATTTGTATTAAAATATTTTCTTCCATTTAAACATTTAAGAACCGATAATTTCCAATTAAAATATTGTTTACTCGAATCATGTTTAACTAAAATACTTGTTTTATATCATTTTATTAAAATATTTGGCATTCCTATTTAAATATGATTTTAGTAAAATAAGAAGAATAGTATATTATGATTAAATATTAGATATTTTACATTTTAAATATTTTTAATTTAAGAGACTTATTTTATTTTATCTATAAATTTTAGATTGGACTAGTATATATATTATATTGTATCGGCTGGCCATTTCTTCAGCCGCCAGTCGTTTACACGATGCTTAATGATACCTTCTATAATTTTTTGGCATCCGGATGAGTGCTGATATCAGGGTTATCAAACTTTGCATCAATTTGGAATTCAAACAAAACTTTGCCCCAAGATTCGTTTGGGGAGTGATATAAGATGAGAATTTTATGAATAATAATAAAATAATTTGTGAATAATAGTAAAAAAATTTGAACTGATTATTTTTTGAGTTTTGAAAAATGAGAGAGAAAAAATTGAATAAAAAATATTATAAAGTTATAATATTGTTATAATATAGTTTAAAAAAATATTATTACAGAATGCATAAAAAAACTATCTAAAAAAATAGAAATGATATTTTCTAAACATTTCATTACAATAATAATATATACAAAAGGCCTTTGGCATAAGTATAATTGAAACATCGACATAACATAATAGATGTCATGTTTAACCCCTGTGGTAGGGTTGTGTAAACCTCATCGGCAAACCGAGCAGAAACAGAAGTGAAATCTCCTATTTTCAAACTCGGTGCGTCAAGTATGAGTACAAAAAAGACCCACGCAAAAAACCACTTTATCTCCAAAGTATGTGCACTAAGAAATAAAGATGTTGATGCCAACATAATAACAAAGGCAACAATTTTACACCCGTGGTACAAAGTAGAAACAGAATGTCATGTCAGAAGATTTTCGTATACAATATCATATAAGAACAGAGTACTAAACAGATAAATATCATATAAAAGTTTTAGACTTCATATTCACATTTTACGCAATAAAGAAACTTAGTACCAAAAATATTCATGTCTACACGTCATGGCAGAAATATTTCATCTTCTTTCTTAAATATCGAGAGTAAGGCAAAAACCAAGATTGTTTTCATAACAATATATGCAAGTTTTTCACAAATTCAATTTTAGACAATTTTTTCTTTTACAAAGTCTAGTATAAGAACATCGCTTACCTAACTTTTTAAATATACTATCTAAGCCTTGAGTCCAAACAGTAGCAGTATCATAACCTAATCCAAATCACCACCAGTATATTAATAACTCATAGCATCATTAAACCAACATAAATAACAAAATTCTATAGTCCGGACTACAACTCAATTAGAACCAACTCTTGAGCCCATAAACGAGCCATTCAACATCTACTCCACCTGGTGCCTCAGGTTTATAATGGCCCAAGGAAGATATGTCCCAAAAATACAACTCCACCGATAATCAACCCACCCTCCTTGAATTTCAGTACTTATAATCCATTAGAAGCCCCACTTGACAAAACACATTCACTACTCGAACATATTTGTATACCAAATTCAAGGTCGTAAACCATTTCCTCCTATGTCCATGATATCTCAAAACCAACCTCCACTCAAACCAATACGATTACACAAACACAGTCTTAATCTACAAAATTTCTCAACGGTCCAAAAATCTAACAACCCAAGTTAGCCATAGATGGACTGAAAATTATACGATAGAGAGGGATCCAAAAACACTTACCATAGCAAAGTGAGGTAGAGCAACTGGATTTTGGGGGCAATGAATGGTGGCGTTGCAAGGAGGGTTAAACGAAGCAAGGTGGCATGGTTGGACAAGGTGTGGTGGCCTCCACTAGTCACGGTGGCTGGCTTAGCACCCGGGGGGGGGGGGGGGGGGGGGGGGGGGGGGGGGGGGGGGGGGGGGGGGGGGGGAGGAGAGAGAGAGAGAGAGGGAGAGATCATAGGAGAGGGGGGATGGAGTGACTTACCAATGGCGGTGCAGTACAAACTTGAGATTGCACCAATTTATGATTACTAAAACTTTAAGTTAGTTATATAATATAAAGATACGTAAAAAAGTTTGAATATATTTGTGTTAGAGACTTATCTACAGCAACAACCAACGGCTCCTCACAAAGCACAAAGACCAATTCAAATATTTCACAAGATCCTTGATACGTTTGTTTAGATATGTAATTAATATAAATTCAAATGTATTCCTCTGTTTTATCTTTCCATGATTTGGTTGTAACCGAATATATTTTACATCATTATAAATACACGCCTATACCTGTGTTTAAGGTAAGGCAGCAATTCTCCAAATATTTGAATTTTACATGGTATCAAGAGCCTAAGTGACAAACGTCCGAATCCTCATGGCCTCCTCAGTTCCCACTTCATCCTCTGCTATTCTCCCAACCCCACCCACCTCTTTTACTCCTCATCCCTTCATCTCCATCAAACTAAGTTGTGACAATTACTTGCTCTGGCGTGCTCAAATTGTTCCCTATCTCAAAGGCACGCATTATTCAGCTACGTTGATGGTTCCCTCCCGGCACCACCTACTCATATCTCTTCCATCGAAAATAACCAAACACATACCAACCCAAATCCTGCCTTCCACCCTTGGCATCTTCAAGATCAACTCATCTTGAGTGCTCTTACCTCTTCCCTCACGGGAAATTTTTTATCTCATGTCGTTAAGTGCACTACGTCGCGTGATATGTGGCTTGCACTAGAACAAATGTTTTCCTCCACCCCTCATGCTCGAATCACCCATATCCATTTACAGCTCGCCACCCTCAAAAAATCCAATCTCTCAATTGCTGATTATTTCTAGCAATTTACCAATCTCATGCCGTTGATCAACCCTTGAACAATTATGAACTTGTCTCATTTCTTCTTGCTAGCCTTGGACCAGATTATGACTCCTTTGTCACATCTGTTACCACTAGAGTTGAACCTCTATCAATTGAAGACCTTTACGGTCATCTCCTTGCTCATGAAAAGTGATTGGAGCAGCATCAGACCGCAATTGATCTAACTTTCGCCAATGCTAATTTCACATCCTACAACACCACAAATCGTGGTGGCCGTGGCAATCGTCGCGGCTCTCCAAGCCAAAATGGACGAGGAAATTATCCGAACTCACCACCTCAGAACTACCGCTGCAGGGGGCGTGGTCGAAGTTCTCCATCCTCTTCCAATAACTCTCGTCCCGTTTGCCAAGTTTGCAACAAAACGGGCCATGTGGCGTTGGATTGTTATTACAGGTATGATGAATCTTACCAGCGGGACTCCTCTCAAGGCCAAGCATATTTATCAGCTCCCCAAAATTCGATTGATGCAAACTGGTACCCAGACTCGGGTGCTACACACCACCTCACTTCGAAACTTGCCAATATGAATGTTAAAGTTGAAGAATACTCTGGATCTGACACAATTCGTGTCGGCAATGGTACTGGTCTTCCTATTCACCATATTGGAATCACCCAAATTACTACTCCTTCATTTAAACTTCAACTCACAAAGTTTTACACGTTTCCCATATTTGCAAAAATTTGCTTTCTATCCAGCGCTACACAAAAGATACTAACACATTTTTTGAATTCCACCCATCTTATTTTCTTTTGAAGGATTGAGCTAAAGGGAATTTGCTGCTCCAATGCCCGAGTAACAATGGACTCTATCAAATTTCATCAACTCGAAATAAATGTTTTCCGTCCGCTTTCTCAAGTGAACACTCAACTCTCTCCTTATGGCATGCTCGCATGGGTCATCCTTCATTTCAAATTGTTAATCTCATCCTCCGTCAAATGCGAGTCCCAGTACATCATCACTCCATCTCTCAAAAATGCTTTGCTTGCTTGAGTTTAAAAAGTCGACAATTACCATTTTCCACTTCTTTAACTCAAGCCACAAAACCTTTGGCATTAATCTATACTAATGTATGGGGCCCTGCTCCTATTTGTTCAAACACTAGCCATAAATATTATGTTTCTTTTTTGGATGCATTTAGCAAATATTCATGTCTTTATCCCATTTCTCTAAAAAGTGATGTTAGTTGTATTTTATCAAATTTCAATCATACGTTGAACAGTATTTTAATACCAAAATCAAAGTCGTGCAATCTGATTGGGGCGGTGAATATTGCTCGCTTCATAAAAATTTTCAAGATCAAGGTATCGTTCATCATATTTCTTGCCCTCATGCGCACCAACAAAATGGTGCTATTCAGCGCAAGCATCGCCACATAGTGGAGACAGGCCTTGCCTTATTATCCCAAGCAAACGTTCCTCAACAATTTTGGGACGATGCTTTCTTCACAGCCTGTTACTTAATTAATCGTATGCCTACTCACACACTTCAAAATCGAAATCCATATGAAATTCTTTTCAAATCTCCACCTGATTACACTTTTCTAAAAATATTTGGTTGCACTTGTTGGCCTAATCTTTGGCATTACAATACCAACAAATTTCAACCTCGTTCTCTTTCGTGTGTCTTTCTCGGATATAGCCCTTTACACAAAGGATATAAGTGTCTCCATGTTCCCACTCACCGTGTTTATATCTCTCGTGATGTTAAATTTGATAACTTTACATTTCCTTTCAAAACCATCATAGCGTGCCACTCTCCTCCATCTCAATTCCATAATGGTCATCTTCTGAGTCTATCGGATACAAGGGTCTCGATAGCAACAGCTTCTCCAAGTAGTACCTCAATCGAACATATAGACACTCCTCTCCATAGGCAACCCACAAGCAAGCAAATACACCCAGTTCAAACCCATCCTTAACCTCACCACATATAAGTGAACCTATTGAGACTTCCCCCACCAACCCAACCTCTTTTATTTCAAACCCACGACCTTCCCTACACTCAGACAATTCTCCTCCTTCCAACAGCCAAATAACATCAGTGCACCCAATGATCACCCATTCCAAAAACAATATCTAAAAACCCAAACACCTTCCTGAAGGCTTGATCCGATATCCAATCCCACGAGCTCTTCTTACTGAATCTTCCCAACAGCCTACTAAACCTACTTGCTATACCACAGTCATCAAAGATCCACTATGGTGTCAAGCAATGAACATTGAATTTGATGCATTGCTAAAAAATCAAACATAGACCCTGGTTCCTCCTAATTCAGCTTGTAACATCATTGGCTCGAAGTGGGTCTTTCGCATCAAACGACATGCAGATGGTACTATCGAATGCTATAAAGCATGTCTTGTTGCCAAAGGCTATCATCAACAACCAGGTATTGATTTTGGTGAAACATTTAGTCTTGTTGTTAAGCCTACAACGGTACGTACTGTTCTTTCCTTAGCCATCTCAGCTGGTTGGCCCATTCATCAAATCGATATTCAAAATGCTTTCTTACATGGGAATTTATCAGAGGAAATGTATGTCTTAGCCACCTGGTTTTCTTCATCCCCAGTACCCAAACCATGTATGTAAATTACAAAAAGTTTTGTATGGTCTTAAACAAGCCCCACAGGCTTGTTTGCTACACTCAATAACAAGTTTCTTGCTATTGGTTTTAAAGGTACTCGGTCCAACACTTCCTTGTTTGTTTATGGATCTTCCACAGTCAAAATATTTATGATTATATATGTGGACGATATTCTCATCACAAGCAATAAACTGTCGGCTATCGATGATTTACTATCAGCTTTACACAATGAATTTGCTGTTAAAAATTTGGGTCCTCTACAATATTTTCTTAGTGTTGAAATGATTCAAAATTCCAAGGGCTTCATTTTATCTCAACATCGATACATCATGGATATATTGAAACACACCAATATGCTAAAAGCAAAACCGGTTCCTTCTCCTATGGCCACATCCACAAAACTTTCTGCTTATGAAGGTGAAGCATTTTCGGACCCTACACTTTACAGAAGCACTATTGGTGCTCTTCAATATCTTTTCATCACCAGACCAGATATAGCATTCACGGTTAACAATCTATCCCAGTTTCTTCACAGGCCGACAACACTGCATTGGCAGTCAACCAAGCACTTGATATGCTACCTCAAGCAAATCGTGGATTTTGGCCTCCAGTTTTACAAGTCACACACCCTTTCACTGCAAGCCTCCTCCGATGCGGATTGGGCTGGTAGTAGTGATGATAGACGCTCCACAGGTGGCTATTATGTCTTTCTTGGGAGTAATCTAATTTCTTGAAGTTGTAAAAAGCAAGCTACTGTAGCCCGGTCTAGCACCGAAACTGAATATAAAGCCTTAGCAAATACCGCTGCTGAGATCACATGGTTATGCTATCTTCTAACTGAACTTGAGTCTCTTCCCTCTACAACTCTCATTCCTTGGAGTGACAATATTGGTGCAACATATTTATCCTCAAATCCAGTTTTTCATGCTCGAACCAAACATGTTGAGATAGATTTTCATTTTGTTCGAGATATGGTTGCTCGAGGTACATTAGACATCCGTTTCATTTCTACCAAAGATCAAGTAGTTGACATCTTCACCAAGTTGATATCCTCATCTTGGTTCTCTCTCCTTCGTGACAAGCTGAACATTGCCTCTACAAAGTTAAGCTTGAAGGGGCGTGTTAGAGACTTATCTACAGCAACAACCAGGGGCTTCTTGTAAAGCAATTGCACGAAGACCAGCTCAAATATTTCATAGGATCCTTGATACATTTGTTTAGATATGTAATCAGTTTAAATTCAAATGTATTCCTCTGTTTTATCTTTCCATGATTTGGTTGTAACATAATATATTTTACATCATTATAAATACATGCCTATACCTACATTTAAGATAAGGCAGCAATTGTCCAAATACTTGAATTTTACAATTTGTAATAAATCCCAAAGTAAACACCACTTGATCTCTCTCCAAACACATTGGGATGGCTATTATAAGCAGTTTTATCGTAAAATTGTTTCAAGCTGCACATGATACTTAATTGTCAATTGATAGGCATGCATTTGTTTATGCACTTTCTTTATATTTATGATCCTACCCAATAAATAAAGCTTTTGTTTGTTTCATAATTTTGATGTGGATGAATTTTGCAGACTGTAAACGATGTTGTTGTTGGAATAACTCAAGCTGGCCTATCAAGATATCTGAATCGTAGATATAGTAAGTTTCCAACAATTCCATAGACAATCATTTTGTGATATATTAATGTATTGTTTAACCTTAGTCATGCTGATCATGGCATTTTTAAGTGAAAAGTCCCCATTTGCACTTCTGCTTAAGCAATTATGCATGGGTACTCTATATCATGTTTAGTTGTTAATTTGCAGTAATTCTCAAAGGAAGTAGCTCTTATCTTCTAGAAAAATAAAAGCAGCAGCTTCTTGGTAATTAAGATATTTATCGTCTTCTAATATGGTATTAATTAAATGCTTAACTGATAATTTGTCAATCATTGATTCCGTATTAGAAAATAATAAGATCACAATAATACTCACAATGATGATTAATGGTGTTTTTCAATATGCATATCATCATGTATAAGCTACCGACACCAGCATTAATGCTTATCCCTAGCTAATGCATATAATATAGTTCACTCATCATGTACAGGTGGTGAGGAGCAAAAAGATGGGCGAGTGAAGCAAAGCAATAGCAATATCCCCAAAGGTATCCGCCTTAGAACAGTCATTCTCGTCAATCTCAGAAAGTCTGCAGGAATACAGGTAAATTATTATCTTTCTGTCATAGTTTGAAAAATATAGCATCATCCTAATATGCTTAATGCTACGATAAATCCAAACTCTAAAAGGAAAGTACTAACTCTAAATTAAATGACTAAGCATCAAATCATGATCATACCTCTAACAGAATTTAAACAGGATATGGCTGATATGATGGCTAAGGGGTCGAAAATTAGGTGGGGCAATGTGATCGGATATTTGTTCCTCCCATTCACCATTGCTTTGCAAGCTGACCCATTGGATTATGTTCGGAAAGCAAAGGCCATCATTGATAGAAAAAAGCTCTCACTTGAACCTATATTCACAAATACGTGTCTTGGGTTAGTATTCAGAACATTTGGAACCAAGGTACGTACGTACATACGATCGATCTCCTTAGACCTAACACTTCAGTTTTATAACTTAATTAAGCTAGTTATTGTCAAATTATAAATTATTACCAAGGATTAATTACTCACATCCAAATTCAAGTGAGCATTATATAATCCCATATAAGTAATTTATCACTTACATACATAATTGTGGAAGCCTTGCGTAGACCCTTTGTAAAAAGTAGGCCGATCTCGTTAAAAAAAAGTAATTTTTTGTATACTTTTTTATGATAGGATTCACTTTTTTACAAATAGACTGCATGAGGCTTGTATATTGAGATTTCTACAAATCATTATTTAAAAAAAATGAGTATATCATTGCAAGAAAAAAAATGTTTATCATCACTAGAGAGCATGACAAGCTGCTGAATAATGTCATAAATTATGTTTACATGCATATGTCATGGATATATAACAGGTTGCTGTTGCTATAATATGCCGAGCACTTTCCAATATAACAATGGGTATTTCCGGAGTGATTGGTCCGCAAGAAGAAATCAGCTTTTATGGCCATCCAATTGCCTACCTTGCTCCTACTGTTTATGGGGGCCCAAATGTAAGTTATCGAATCATTATTTGAATCTTCTCTCTTATGCTGGACGTACATTCACGATCATTTTACTCAACCGGCCATTCCTCTTTTATGGGCATGAAATATTAGAATGTGCAAATATATCTATCCCATTACTTTTGTTTGACTCATAATTTAGACATAATTTTATCTTGCGAGCCGGAGCTATATAGTTTAATACAATATGCATGGTGGGATTGATCAAAATCCTCTTAAGTTTTATGATCGAGGGTTGTTAGTGAGTGAGAGAGACATAATGCTTACAAATCGATCCTAATGCTTTGTTCTTATCCATTTTTCTCCTATTTGTATTGCAGTCACTGGTTCTCCATTTTCAAAGTTATGTGAACAAGATGACTATTTCTTTGTCAGTTGACCCAAGTGTGATTCCGGATCCTCACGAGCTCTGTAACGATATAGAAGAATCACTCAAACTCATTCAAGATGCTGCAGTCAATAAAGGACCCATCAAGCTGGATGTTGTCTAAAAATGAATCTTTGCGATTCTATAAGATATTCAAAATTAGGACGACTTTTTAATATGATATGATATGATCTATTAGTTCAAACAAAAAAGATCCACTCAAGTATGAGTGATAAATAAAGGATTTTAATAACTGATGTGGAATTTTCAACATCAGTAGTGTGTTAGGTGTGTTAAAAAAATGTGTGTTAAATAGATTTTCTCTAAATAAAGTGGACCTAGACATTTTTGGTCGTTTAATGTTGCATGAAATATTTATATGGACGAATAAATATTGTAAGATTTTCTTAATATCTCTTATCTTTATTATTATTATTATTTGATGCGCTCAAGGATGTTGATCCATTTCAAATTGGTACGATGGCCTCTTGCCTCCTTAACAGCCATTATAGCCACTTTCGCTTCTCCTATGCCAAGCCCATCACATATATATATAAGGGGCCAAGGGCTTATTGAAATCCAGGTATGGAAAGGTCCATGAACCACAATGGTCATGCGATAAGTTGAACTTTCTTTCGTAAACATAAAAATGGGTCTCACATGTTTAGATTAAAGATGAACATCTCCGTCTTATACGAAATCGATGGTTTTTTTTTTTTTTTTTGATAGAAAGTTTGAACTTCATTGCAAAGAGGTACTAAAGACCTCAAATCTGAGTACAAGATAACTAATCAATATAAATAACATGTTCAATAAAAGTATGAACAAAATGCCACCATAGCTGCATTTGTGAATTAGTCCATGCATGTCTGGCCATATATGTGCAGCAGCATTAAAGAGTCGACCACAATGCTGAATCTTACAATTCCCAAAGCCCTATATTAATCATTTGATTTCAGCAACAACAGTTCTCATAACTGTATGAGAATCTACTTCACTATTAACTTCCTCAACCAAATGCTTGCAATCACTTTCAATCATAAGGTTTTGGATGCCAATGTTTAGACAAAATTGCAATCCCCTCAAAACAGAAATAGCTTCCACAATTTCTGGTTCAAGAAAATCCTCTTCCCTTCTACTTAGAGCCATGATAACAGAACCATAGGAATCTCTAAGAATTGCCCCAATACCAGCTTTGTTTTGGTCCAAGAATAAGGCTCCATCACAATTAAGCTTAAACCAATCAGTTGGTGGAGGAGACCACCTATAAGTCACTTTATTGGAAGTAAAGGTTACTGCAACCCAGTAACCTGCATGCCCTTCTTTGAAAAAATAAAATCCATAACTTGCAAAGGAGGTACATCTATTTGCTCATTGATCATCTTGTTTCTCCTATGCCAGAAACCCCAAGCCATCAGAATAAAAACAAATAAGTTCTCTGATGATCCTTCTAAAAATACATGCATTGCAGTGGCCATGAAAGAAGTAAAAAGATTCATCTGTTGAAAGTTAGAAAACTTTCTCGACCAGTATTCATGAATGGAAGGACAGAAAAATAATGCATGAGCAAAGTCTTCTCTACTGTGTGCACAAAAATAGCAGGCCCCATCCACATCCACCCTTTTACTAATAAGATTAGCCTTAGGCCTTAGTGGGAAGTATCTCTTTGCATACTCTCCAAGCAAAAATTGTAACTTTATAAGGGATGTTTAACTTTCATAAACCATTCCAAAATTTCTTTGTGGATGCCCCATAAGATGTTTCTCCCACATTTTTAGAAACAGGTGACTTAAAAAACCTGTAAGCACTTTTTACACTAAAACAGCCACTTTTCTCATGCTCCCATATCCACATGTCAGTCTCATCTGAATAACTTGGATGCAACCTCAATATTGACTTTATAATTTTTTGATTGAAGAGGGATCTAATCTTAGAAAGGTTCCACCAATGAGTGTTGCAATCTATTAGAGAAGCAACCTGTCCTTCCAGTTCCTCAGTCATCCAATTCTATTGAGGATTGTGATTCTTGATTTCCTTTCTCAACTCTCTAAAACCAAGCAGCCATACATCATCTAAGATGTGTATATTTCTCTCATTCCCTACATTTCATCTCCCTTCTTTTAAGAGCAGATTCTTAGCCTCCCATATTCCTCTCCATGCATAAAAGGGAGAGTTACCAAGAGAAGGCTCGAGCAGGTTGCAAGTTGGAAAGTACCTTGCACTATAAATCTTATGAAAAAGAGAGTCCTTGTGTTGCAGCAGCCTCCAACCCTGTTTAGCCAGCAATGCCATGTTAAAAGTTTCCAATTCTTTGAAACCTAGACCCCCAACAGCTTTAGGACTACACATCTTATGCCAACTAACCCAATGAATTTTCCTCTCTTCATTTTTTTGCCTCCACCAATATTTGGCCATCATACTCTCAATATTAGCACAAAGTTTAGAAGGGAATTTGAAACAACTCCTTGCATAGAAGGGAATGGCTAGAGTCACAGCCTTAAGGAGTACCTCCCTACCACTTTGAGAAAACATGTGGCCTTTCCAACCTTGAAGCTTCAACTAGACTTTATGCTTAATCTCAGCAAAAGCAATCTGTTTGGACCTTCCCACTACAGAGGGCAATCCTAGGTACTTAACATACTGTTGAATCTGATTAGTACCCCACATATTCATAATGGCCCTTTTTTGCACTGCATCAAGGTTCTGACTAAAGACCATGGCAGATTTGTCTTGGTTAATAAGCTGACCAGAAGCCTCCTCATAGAGCTTCAACAACTCTAGTAATCTGAAATTAGTATCCACACTAGCATCATAGAAAATAAGACTATCATCAGCAAATAGAAGGTGGTTCAATTTTGGGGCTCCTCTGCATACTCGAATTCCAAAAATTGCATTTGAGATAGCAACATGCTTTAACAAACCAATTAGACCTTCTGTGCATAATAAGAACAAATAAGGAGAGATAGGATCTCCTTATCTCAAACCTCTGGAAGGAATAATATGACCTGTTGGAGACCCATTAATGAGGATTGAAAAAGAAGCACTTTGCACACATCTCATAATAAGTTGGATCACTCTATCATGGAAACCTAGTTTGCATAAAACAGCTTGAAGAAAAGCTCATTCCACCCTATCATAGGCTTTGCTCATGTCGAGCTTAAGGGACATAACACCTTTATTTCCCCTCTTTTTCCTTCTTAGAAAGTGAATTACCTCATAGGCCACTAAGACATTATCAGTTATCAACATACCAGGCAGGAATGCAAATTGTGTTTCTAAGATAACAGATGGCAGCACATGCTTAATTCTATTAGCAATGACTTTAGAGATCAGTTTGTAAATAACATTACAAAGGCTAATGGATCTAAAGTCATTAAATTTGATGGGATTCTTTTTCTTGGGGCCCATAGCTATAAAGGTATGGTTTACTGCTTAAGGGAAATCACCAGAGTTGAGAGCATTTAAAACTACAGTAGTGATAAAGTTACCAATTTGGGGCCAAAACTATTGAAAGAACAATGGAGGCAAGCCATCAGGACTAGGGCCTTCGAGGGATGCATTTCTTTTAAAGCTCTACATACTTCCTCTACATTGTATTCTTTAGTAAGGTCTTCATTCATTTCTGTAGTAACCTTTGTATCTATTCTGTCAATAACAGCAATAACATTGTAAGTACCTGCAGAAGTAAACAAGGAAGTGAAGTGAATAATAATAAGATTATTGCATTGCTCCCCTTCATGCCAACTCCCACTTTCATCCATAAGTTTGACAATGTTGTTCTTCTTTCTTCTCTGTGATGCCTTAGCATAGAAGAACTTGGTGTTTTGATTCACTTCAGCTAGCCAAAGGGCTCAAGATCTCTATTTCCACATGATTTCTTCCCTTGCTAACCATGTTTGTACTTCCTTTGATGCAGAACTTATTTCTTTTGAAGTTAATACTAAATGATCCTTCTGTTGTACAGACTTCAGTCTCAGTCTTGCTTCATGCAATTTGGCTTGAACTTTTCCAAACTTAGCTTTTTTCCATAATTGCAGTTTAGAAGTGCAAGCAGGAATAGAATCCATGACTCCTTGTAAACCATTCTAGCTTCCTTGCATTGTCCATGAATCTTGCACAATCTGAGAACATGCTTCTTCTCCCAACCACATAGCCTCGAACCTAAATGATTTAAGCCCTCTCCTTCTGGTTTGAATTCCCATCACATCCACCCAAATTGGTAAGTGATCATAGTAAGAGGTAGAGCCATGGAATACTGCAGCCCTCTCAAAGATATTGCACCAAGCCAGATTTCCCAGAAACCTATCCAACCTTTTTGAAATCAAAGCTGATTCCGCTCTTTTGTTGCACCAGGTGTATCTAGGCCCTCTAAGTCCCAAGTCCTTTAGTTCACATACCCCCAGCACATCTAGGAAGTCCCTAATTTTGATGGTCAGGCCTATCTCTTCCTCCCCATTTTTCTTCTTGTGAAAGTATTTCATTAAGTCCCCAAAGACAAGCTAAGCTTCTGAACTTCCTCTATTCAATCTTTTAATCAAGTTCCATGTTTCAATTCTTCAAGAAACCTCTGGTTGGCCATATATCCCAGTTATAAACCACTTCTTCGAATCTTCCTCTGGTTGGCCATATAGCTAGGGCCACCATATAGCCGCACCGAAACACTGCCGGGGGCTCCAAACAACACCGATCAAGGCCCAGTCGATTTAGTGGACCGGGAATGAATCTTTCTCTCCCTCCGACCCATTGTTTGAGTTTTTCAGCATCAACAATAGGAGAAGCGAAAGTGGCTATAATGGCTATTAAGGAAGCAAAAGGCCATCGTACCATTTTGAAATAGATCAACGTCCTTGAGCGTGTAAAAAAAAAAAAGAATAAGAAGAAGATAGATATATTAAATAAGTCTGAAAATATTTATTTATATCCATATAAATATTTCATGCAACATTAAACTACCAAAAAATGTCTAGGCCCACTTTATTTAGAGAAAATCTATTTAACACACATTGTTTTAACACACCTAGCACACTAATGTTGAAAATTCCACATCAGTTATTAAAATCCTTTATTTATCTCTCTCACTTGAGTGGATATTTTTCGAACTAATAGATCATATCATATCATATTAAAAAATGGCCCAAAAGTTGAATATCTTCTAGAATGGCAAGATCAATTTTTAGACAACATCCAGCTTGATTAGTCCTTTATTGACTGCAACATCTCGAATGAGTTTGAGTGATTCTTCTATATCATTACAGAGCTTGTGAGGATCAGGAATCACACTTGGGTCAATTGCTAAAGAAATAGTCATTTTGTTCACATAACTTTGAAAATGGACAACCAGTGACTGCAATACAAATTGGAGAAAAACGTAGAACAAAGCATTAGGATCAATTAATTGTAAGCCACAGGGTTGGACTTCAATGACTTTTGGTTCAATTCATCATATGCACTCACTCAACACATTGACTTTCACGTATTCTTTCGTATTTAAAAAGTTTTCAAGTTTGTTAAATTTGCTAATTTTAAATGAAAGAGAAATAAATACATAAAGCGAGTCCTACAATACTTATTATTATTTGTCTGAGTTTTATTGGCATAATTAAGTGCTCAGTAAATGTTATATTGTTGATCAGTACTTTGTGAGTTTGTCTCTCTCACTCACATTTGGGGACCCATAAACATCAGGAGCAAGGTAAGCAATTGGATGGCCATAAAAACCAATTTCTTCTTGCGTACCAATCACTCCGGAAATAGCCATTGTTATATTGGAGAGTGCTCGGCGTATTATAGTAGCAACTACCTGTTACATATCCATGCATGATGTATGTAAACATAATTTATGACATTATTCAGCAGCTTGTCATGCTCTCTAGTGATGATAAACATTTTTTTTTAATAATGATTGATAAAAATCTCAATATACAAGCCTAATCATAGAGTCAATCTATTTGTTAAAAAGTGAACAATCATGTAAAAGTATTAAAAAATTACTTTTTTTTAAAGAGACCTACTTTTTTACAAAGGGTATCAAGGCTTCCACAACTATGTATGTAAGTGATGAATTACTTATATGGGATTAATGCTTCACTTGAATTTGGATATGATTAATTAATCCTTGGTAATAATTTATTTGACAATAGCTAGCTAGTTTGAGTTATAAAACTGAAGTGTTAGGTCTAAGCAGATCGATCATATATATGTATGTATGTACCTTGGTTCCAAATGCTCTGAATACTAACCCAAGACATGTATTTGTGCATATAGGTTCAAGTGAGAGCTTTTTTCTATCAATGGTGGCCTTTGCTTTCCGAACATATTAAGGCATAATAGGATGATGCCATATTTTTCAAACTATGACAGAAAGATAATAATTTACCTGTATTCCTGCAAACTTTCTGAGATTGATGAAAATGACTGTCCTAAGGCAGATACATTTGGGGATATTGCTATTGCTTTGCTTCACTCACCCATCTTTCTGCTCCTCACCACCTGTACATGATGAGTGAACTATATTATAGCATTAGGGATAAGCATTAATGTTGGTGCTTGTAGCTTATACATGATGATATGCATATTGAAAAATACCATTAATCATCATTGTGAGTATCATTATGATCTTATTATTTTCTGATATGGAATCAATGATTGAAAAATTATCAGTTAAGCATTTAATTAATACCATATTAGAAGAAGATAAATATCTTAATTACCAGGAAGCTGCTACTTTTATTTTCCTAGAAGATAAGAGCTACTTCCTTTAGGAATTACTGCAAATTAACAACTAAATATGATACAGAGTTCCCATGCATAAAGTTAAAGTTAAATTAACAACTAAACATGATATTATAGGCTTTTATGTTCCTGAGTGTCTTAACGTTAAATCTCGTCGCAGTTCAACTCATTTGACTTGACACCAAGTACACTTGCTAGCTTTCACTCGTACGATCACGTATGGCAATTATCTCCGATTTTCAAGAAGAGGAAGATAGCAAGAAAACTTCCTCGTCGTCAGCAACAACGGTGCCATTTAGCGAGAAAATGTTTTCAACTTTCTCACTAACGAAAGCGACTTTCTCGAGAAGGACACAGCGGCGGCAGAGATAGAGGCGGCGAAGGAAAAGATGAGTAGGAAGAAGAATGCGAAGGCTGCTGTGGCACAAGAGAAGAGGAGGAAGGCAAAGAAGGCAGCGATTGAGGTGGAGAGGGAGGAAGAGAAAAAGGTAGTGAACGAATAGAAGGAGGAGGCAATGGAGGTGGAGAAGTTGGAAGAGAAGAGCGGCGTTAGAGTTATGGATTATTCTATTTTTCTTTCTCCCTGGAATTCTTGTTATGTGTTGTGTTTGATGAGACAACTAAGGGTCGTATGGAGGTTGATAGAAAGAGGAATACTGGAATGGGAATTTGAAATTCAAGAATTTAATCATCTTTCGATGATTCTTTGTTCTTTTTTCCTTTTATTTGGTTGCTTATAAAAATGAGGTAAAGGGATAGACTATAGAGAATAAAGAGGGAGTGAAAGGACTTAACTTTTAAAGTTTTGAACTTTTTATTGCCTATCCCATTTCCTGGGTTTGATGGTAATGTTGATCACTTGACCCACTCTTTTGCTATTCATTCACGTGAAAGTAGAATCATTTTTTCGTTGACGCCTTTCTCAGCATGTTTGGGAGAGTCGTCACTGATCATGAAAGCAATGGGAGACCAATCAATCTTTTATGGATCACTCATCATCAAATAACCTTGGGGTTCCTTCGGAATCATGTCCAAATATATTACTGTATGGATCAGCTACTAAAGCTTCAAATGATACTTCTTATTTATCAGATTCGTCAAAATTATCTTGTTCTAAAGACTTCTTAAGCAATTGAATTAATCCCTTTTATTAAGTCTATCCAAAACATTTTTCTTTTTAGATTTGGAGGATTTATCAGATTTTGTAGATGAAGCAGCTGCATTTCTTTTTTGTGAGGCAAATGGTGAATCAGGAGCCTGGATTTGAGGATATCCAGTTGGAACAAGAGAACCATTAGTGATTACAGGGAATTCCTCTTTGTTTTGCAGATCTGGAGCAGTCTGCGGAAAATCTCTTATCACATAATCAATAATATTTTGGGTATAGGGGAACTTATCCCAACATTTTGTAAAGCAGTATCGGACTAAGATATCACCATTTATTTCATATGTTCATTTCATGATCCAATGGATCTTGTACCATTTGCAGAAATGGAGGGAGTAGGGGAATTTAGCCATATGTCTATCCAATTTTGAAACAACAGCATTGGTAAAACGTTTTAATGCTCAGAGGAGCATGCAGGGAAGTTTTCAGGAACAGGACCAAACTGGTTCTACCATTTGAGAAATCAGAGAGGGAGTTTTCCTTTAAACTTTTTGTCAAAATTAAGAAACCATGAGTGACTCATATCAAATACTTGGAAAAGCATAAATCAGGACCAAGCATCAATATATTCATAGTAGTTAAAAGTAATTTCAGAATCAGCAAGTCTTTTTGAAGTAAAAGGGTTGGTGCCCCATTCTTCTTCTGTGATGACTTGGAGAATATAAGCACTATGGTAGATTAGTTTTGTTTTGTCGGTCTTGTCAAAAATGGGTTTTATGACAATGGAATTAGTTTGGACTAAAACACTGGAGTAGAATTGGAGTGTTTTGTGGAATTTTTTGGAATCCAATGGAATCCAGGGGGAAAATAGGATGAAGCAATTTTATAAGGATCATTATGCATAAACTTGTTGGGTTCTATGTAAAATAAATTAAAAGAGTAAAGTTTTCTGATATACTCAGTTTTAGATTTTGAAAATGAATACTGATTAGTGAATTGTGAAGCAATGACTTTTGCATATAGATTATAGGGGGTTGAAACAGTTGAAGTAAAGGTAGTAGGTTGAATTATTTTACCAAAGGTGGTAAACCTATTGGCAATTTCAAGGGGTGAACTAGGTTCATTCTTGATAAGGCGATTATCAAGAATGGGAGGAAGAGCAGCGATCTGCTTTTCTTTTTTATTTTTCTTGCTCATGATTCTACAAGAATTCACGAGTAAGAAAATCAAGAATAGAATTATCAGATTCTTTAATATATTTAATATCAAAATCAAAAACACTTCAAATAGCTTGCCATCGTGGAAAAATATGTTTTGATACAATGTTTTTAACATCTTTTTCTAATACATACTTAGCACTTTTGCAATCAATTCTTAATAAGAATTTTTATTAAGTAAATCACTTTGAAATTTAGAGATACATAGTACTATACATAGAATTTCTTTTTTAATAGTACTATAATTATTATGTGCATGATTCCAGACTCTAGAATGGAAACTAATTATTTGTTTAGAAGAGCCAGGTGAAACAGTCTGTTTCAGAATGCCACCATAACCAATGTTGGAGGCATCTGTTTCAACGATTTTAAAAGAGTCAGAAGTAGGGATTCCAAAGCATGGTAGAGTTTTGACATGTGCCTTAATTTTCTGTACAAGGCTAATATGAATTTCTAACCAAGGAGGAGGGTTTTGTTGAAGCATTTTAAATAATGGGTGGCATTGTTTCCTCCTATCTTGGTAGAATTCGGCAACATAGTTAAGGGAACCAAAGAATCTCTGTAACTGTTTTTTGTCCAAAATGACATAAGGGAATTTGTCGGCAAATTCAATAGCCCGATTTATGGGTCTAATTTTGCCTTCAGAAATATCATAACCAAGGAATCTAATCTTGGTTTGAAATAGTTTGATTTTTCTAGCAGAAACAATAAGACCATTTAATATAATGATATCTAGAAACGAATTCAAATGTTTCCAATGGTCATCAATAGATTTTGAGAATATAAGAACATCATCAATGTAAACAATGGTGAAATGAGTGAATGAATTAAAGATATCATTCATGATATTTTAGAATTCACTCGGGGCATTCTTAAGACCAAAAGGCATTAAATCCCACTCATATGACCAAAAGGAGTATTAAAAGCAGTCTTATACCTATCTGACTCACTAATCTGGATTTGCCAAAATCCTGACTTAAGGTCAAACTTGGAAAAGACAACAGCATCACAAAGCCTATGAATCAAGTCATTTTTGTTGGGGATAGGATACTTAATCCACTCTCTGACTTTGTTCAAGGATTTGTAATTATTTACTAGGAGGGGTGTCCCTCTCTCAATCTCTGCATTTTTCTGGATATAAAAAGCAGCACAATAGTAGGGAAACTTACTATGTCTGATTATTCTTTTGTTGAGTAAATCATCAATTTCTTTTTTGCAAAATTCTAAAGTCTCACTGTTCATTTGAATAGGGCGAGATTTAGTTGGAATATCCTTTTCATTGAAAATTTTAATATAAGGTAAAGTAACAACATGTCTCCTCATATACCAAAAAGTATTAGGAAGATCAGAACAGACTTCAGAAATCAATCTTTTGTTAAAATCATCAATTTTTTATTGAAATAATTTACTAGACAATTGTTCAGAAATATTTTCGTATTTGATTTCCTGTTGGAGGAAATTCAAATGTTTATTTTTTGCAGAAAGCAAAGATTTCAAACTTTTATCGGTATCAATTTCAAAACGAGAAGCAAATTTAAATTTAACTTTCTGTCCAAAAGGGTCGGTAGTAATCCCATCTTTTTCAGACAGAAAATGATATAAAGAAGAAATAAAAGGGATTCCTAATATGATTTTATCAAACATATATCAGACAAGCAATGAAGGAATTTTAAAGTAAACATTATCTTGGCAAACATGAGCAATGTTTAGCTCATAATTGATTTTCATCTGAGATCCATTTGCCAAAAATAAGCATTCAGTAGATTTTTTAAAATATTTACTAGATATTAATCCTTCTTGGATAAAATTCATATCCGATCCGAAATCAATAATAACAACAACAGAGAATAAATATTCATGGCAAATAATAATAGTAACACGAGAAAACCATTTAGGGGGAATAGTATGACGAATTAAACAGATCTGGTTGTCAGAAAATTTCTCTTCTTTTTTACCAGAGTCGGAATCATTTGTTTGCTTATTATCATAAAGAATATCTTGATCAAGTTGTTTGTCAATTTTAAAACATAAAAATTCTTGTTTTAAAATATCATTTTCAGATTTAAGATTATTGATATCAAACTTGAGTTCAATGATCTCTGTTTTAATAAAATTAATCTCATGTTGTAAATCACTAGTAGAAACTTCTTTGAATTTTTTTTTTTTTTTTGAAATCTTTCCAAAGTATCTTGAAAATTAATCCTTTGTTTAGAAGTTTCTGGTTCTTGACGAACCATAGTCTTCTTAAGCTTGAGAAAGTATTCTTCTTTGAACTCAGGATTAGTAATTTGATAAATTAAAGTTAGTAAAATATTTTCTTGTTCTTCAGCTTTGATTAAAACATTGATTGTTTTACTCAAAAGTTTGCAACAAGAATCATTGCAATTACAACAAAGTTTAGTATTAGGAGAACCAAGAGATTCAGTTTCAGAGTGATATTCTGAATTACTAAAATTAAACTCTTGAATGTCAGATGATGAAGGAGACTGTGTTTCTAGAAGTTGAAACAATTATTCTTGATCATTGGCATCAATATTCAACTGATTAAACTTCTTTTTTAGTTTATTGGGCTTCTGGAGACATTTATCAGTAAAATGTCCAGATTTGTATAACATTGTCCTTTTGAAAAATTCTTTTTTTTTAGGAAAAGATTTAGAAAAATTTTTTTTAGAAAATTTTTTGTAAAAATTAGCACGGAGTTTTCTCCTTTTCTCCTCCACGAGGTTTGGAAAACTTAGTAAATTGTTTTTGCTTTCACCTGGATGGAGCAATAGGAGGAAGACTAAATTGTTCACAGAAAGTGCCAATTTCATATTTGGCTTTCTTGCAATTTTTCAATTGTTGGCAAAGCATACATTGATCATTACACATACTAATATCAAGTTTCTTAATTGTACTGAAATATGACATTGAGAAAAAGTAGTAAGACCTTTTAATTTTAAATCAGGGTTAACAGGTTGGGCTGTTTTGGCTAAATCTTTTAAAAATTGTTGGAGATTTTGATCTCTCCTTACTGGATTATCTGAAATAGACCCAACAAAAGAGGACCTAGATCCTGCAAAAGAATTTTTCTTATATTAGGAATCTGTGTTTGGTCAAAACTAATTTTAACCGTACCATACAAATATTGTTGAATATAATCCAAATTACAATTATCAGAAATAGTTTTAACAAGAAGAACTTCATGTTCTAAAATCCATTCATTGGGAAGAGATATGTCTTTCCACTAAACCATCTTTAAAATTTAAATGCGAAAATGGAGAAAAGACAGCTCTTGATAGTTCGAGTTCTATCAAAAGCTTGAATATGATTTATTATATATGTAAAATAAGGATATTTAAATGATTTAGAGTAAGAATAGGTGAGTTGTTGTGCAGGATTTTGTTAAAGTAACTAGTAAAAATAAATAAAATAAGTTTTGGTTAACCATTTTGGATAGAAGTTTAGATAAGCCATTGAGAATACTCTTATATGGCTTATTAATAACCACCTATCATTTAAATTCAAGTCTTTTAATTTTATCAATCTGAACTAATTAAGAAGTTGATTTTATATATTACTCGACACTTTTGTTGGGAGTAATATAGCTCTGTTGTATCTATCCACAGCACCAAGTAGACTTGCTAGCCACAAAGATGGGATCCATAAAGTTGGCTCAGCCCAGGCTTGGTCTTTTGACCCCTTCACAACTTTGGGCAAGCTCAGGCCTGCCATAGTTGCAAAGTTCCTGCCTGATACCAATCTCTCCAGCTTCTTCTTCTTCTTCTTCTTTTTAGTTCAGCAGGGGGAATAACAAGAAGAAAGAAGAAGAATATTACCCAATATCGCACAAACTATTCGAGTCTATAAATGTGACTAAAAATGATAAAATTTAGATTAAAGAACAACACTTTCTCGTGTATTAACCGGTGAAGTATGTTCTTTTTATTTTTCTTGATCAAAAGGCTGGTTGGAGTTTTTATTTTTCTTTTTATTTCCCTGAAGTTAGGTACTGAAAGACCTCTTGTTCATTTGCTGCTGAAGAATAAGAATAATTCTACTTATCATTCTTGCACACCACACATCACACCTATTTTATTTTATTTTTTTATTTTTCTTATAATAAATATGTGGTGTATGAATGATAAGTAGAACAACTCAATTAGTTTAACAAGAATAAAAGAAAATAAAAAATATTAAAAAATAATATTAAAATATGTAAAATTTATAGTTAAGAATGATGAGTAGTATTCCTGGAAGAGTAAATATTCTAGGCAGCTAATCTAAAGGATATTTATAGTTGAAGATGCTCTTAAAATGGTCATTACTCTTGGGTGTCACAGTAGCTGAGTGCCTCCTTGTTTGGACAAAAACCTGAAAGTGAGGAGGCAGACACCTTTCAATTCCAAGCTGTGCATAATAATGCAACCACTTTGTGACACTTGCCTGTACTGTACATGATTCTTGGGGGTCACTCTCACACACTCTTTCCATAAAAAGGTTATGGGCTCAGTTTGGGGGCACCACCCCAGTTGTCTTGTTCTGAGGCAGGTCCATTGACCCCACAGATTTTAGCCCAAATCCAAGAAATGACTCTTGTTTTCATCTGCTTTTTCTAGAGTCTACAATTTTTTATTTTTTATTTTTTTTAACCCTTGGAGGGAGACTCAAATCCTAATAAAAAGAACTAAGGGGCCATAAAGGTTCTATAGCAATATTTGAATGTGTTGTTTGTCCATTTCTTGTGCTGCTTTCATACTTGCACCCTGCATTTCCATTGAAACTTGACAGAATTGATTTTTAATTTTGGAATTTATGTACATGACACCTTAAAGATTAAGATTTTTTTACATTGATATATAGATGATCAGAAAATCGGTCTGAATTACAGATTTTGTATACATAAATATCTATAACTATATTTGTAGGTTCATATCATGGGAAAAAAAATTATATTTGCAAGTTGTTTAAAATAATCTCTTATTTGATACCAAGTGATTGACGTAAAAAAATAACATATATATATTATTTAGAAAAATTCTTCTCATCAGTTACTATTTATTACTCCACACCTCACATCTTATAAAAAAAAAAATTATAAGTATAAGATGTGGGACTAAATAATAGCTGATGCATAATATTTTTCTATTATTTAATATATAACGAAACGTCATGGAATGAAGGTCAAGAGAATTATGAATAATATTATTTCTCTTTGGCTTGCCACAAATCTAGTGTTTATTACGAGAAGAGGAGGTCATTTAACTAAACTATTCAAATGAGGGATGTGGATCGATGTTGACATGTTTTTGTGCTAATCATGTCAAGTGAGTTCTCGGTTACCAAATAAATTAGACAACTATATTTTTACATCTGCTGTTTCATACAATTATTCGATAAAATATTATTATTTTTGAATTTATTGTATTTTATAAAAATTATAACGTAAATAGTGTGATATTATTATATATTGCTCGTAATAATATTTTAATCGCTTTGAGAGTTTCCAGCAATTATTTGAAAGAAAGGGCCCAAGAATAGATGGTGGTTTTCAGAATTTCAGGGGCAAATTATAGCTTGCATTCATTAAAAAGTTGATAATTGAATGAAAAAAATTATAAGGTGGCCTAATATTATCATCATTATCGATGTTGATCATGACATGACAATTTCATTGTTCCGCTAGGTTTAGGAACGAACATATATGCTTAGCATATTCTGGGATTTTTTTTTTTTTTTTTGATTTTTTAGCAGTGGCGTCTTCTAGAATATATGTAATAATTAAATAAAATGAATAGAGATGAACTGTGAAAATAAAAGAAGCCTAAGTTATTCATATAATATATGTACGTGATTTTTATTATAAAATATATCGGTGCTATATATTAATAGAGTAATATTACGTACAGTCTCTATTTAGAGACTGCATTGTAAGCCTAATTAATTTTATTTTTATATTTTTTAAAAATTATAATAATATCTTCATCAAAATAATATTTTTTTTTTATTTAATAAAGAGATTACACATACAGTTTTTCTTTGAGAATTATAAATAAAATTTTTCATATTAATATCAGTTACAAATATCAACAGAAAAAAGAGGAGTGCATAAAGCCGGAGGACCCACTTCAAAGTATCTCTTTTCAAAATTTAAACTATTTCTACAACCACAATTATTATTATTATTATTATTATTATTATTATTATTATTATTATTATTATTGTTTGTTCAATTAGATCATGATCGATAAAAATACACTTTTTTTTTTTTTACTAGCTAGGTTACCTTATACGACAACTTAACCATAAAGGCATAAATTTGTTGTTACAGCATTCAAATACTCCAAAAATGAAAAATTATTGTGACATGATAACTATCTAATCTCACGCATGGTCCGATATTAATATATAATACAACATGTCACTATAACATTTTTGCTAATGACATGATGTGCCAAAACAAAGTCTTAAAGATTCAATTCATCTGGGTCGTATTATTTTTCAGTGAAAATTCCAAATTATCAAGTCCAAATAATTGACAAACAACAACATGCATGCATTCCAAGTTGGACATTAGAATGTGATGTGGCATCCCACCACTTGTCCCTCAATTTTACTACTGTTTTGTTCTTTGTTAATATCTAATATTTTAATTAAATACGTATAAGTGGACCTCCACCTAAATTGGACAGACCCTGGATATGTACCTCTCCCAATTTAAAGCCTCTGGGCTCTGGGACCCTAGCAGCTGATCCCGGGTGGGTGTTGATCAGCATAAACTTGCAGATCCTTTTGGCATATATATCAGATGTTATTTTTCTCCCATATTGGAGTCATCTGTCAAGTCATGTTATCGTTTTCTTCCTGTACTTTTTCTGTATATCTTCTTGTACTGCAAAGAATAAAAAAATATATAATACTTTTGAAAACTTGATGAAACGGTGATAATTAGTTTAATTTGTTGTATATTATATATGGAGAGGAATATTATACTTCAGCTATTATTTACTTTCATAATTTATATTTATAATTTATTTTTATTTTTTTTTTATAAATAGAGTATGAGAATGATGCCGAAATGTTTTGTATATAGCGTAGAATGTGGACGGTGAATACTGTAAAAAATTTTCATATATAATGCTTTCAGGGTCGATCCATTTGGAGACTGTACTGCATGCCTGACGAACACGTACAGCACCATAATAAATAGATAACGACAATACGGCAATAAATTTTATATATATATATATATATATTTATATATATGTATTGGTTTTGGCTGCACGGCATTAGTACTGGTGAAGCTAGCTGTGTATCGATCATGGAAGAAAAGTACTTGAGATTTGAGTTGTCTCGAATGGGGTTTGGAAAAGGATTTTTATCCCATAAAATAAATTTATAAGGATCATGAAAAACAATAAAAAGAAATCAAAGAGTTTTGATGAAAGTGGAGCACAGATCAGCATAACTACACTCCTAATTAAAGCCCTAACTTAGCAGCAAATTGAAAGACGAATATATTATTATTTTCCGGTGAAAAAAAAATTATTATGTAAACCGTCTATTTCACATATTCATGCATGCTTTTTCCGAAATGAAGCATAGAAGATTGTGGAAGCAAGCTGCATATAATACGAGAAGTCAGATCGATGAGTTTTACCTGGTTTATAAGCCATACACTACATGAGTAGCACCGATCTATTGGACAATGATGCTATCACTGTCCATTTTACGACTTTTCCGTTGCATTCATATTCAGATGTGATGTTGATGTTGATATTTTCTCCTCTATGTAAAAAGAATGAAAACTTTTTAGTTGTCCCATTTTTAACTCAATATTAATTAATACGGAATATTAACAACGTTAAAGTGAAAAAAATAAAGTCAAAATAATCAATCTCACACAAACACAAGATTTACGTGATTTAAGGATACTTTTATAAAGATGTAGACGATTTTATTAACATAAAAGTCAAATATAGTGCGGCAATACAATGACCATACAATCTCGAGATAATATTAACAATGTTAATATTAACAACGTCAAAGAGAAAATAAATAAAGTCAAAACAAAATCAACCGTACACGAATACAAGATTTACGTGATTTGATAATTTGGCTATTTTTATAAAGTTGTAGACGATTTTGATTAACATAAAAGTCAAATATATAGTGCGACAATACTAAGACCATACAAGCTCGAGATAATATTATATATATAAATCCTAATTAGCGGATCGTGTCGGGTCAATTCAAGAACGGCTTTCCATATTTGTCGATACATTTTATAGCTAAAGCCTCATTGAAAATCTATAAAAAAATCCGTAATAAATTTTGATCAAATTAAATTATCAAACAAGATCGTCACAAAATAGAACTAGGCTCCACACAGAAAGCCCAACACGGGATGCATTCAAAACTGTTTACTTAGGTTTTCAAAATTGCAATCTTTGATGGAAGAGACATAGATCAATAAAGTTAATTATATAATATTTATTATTAGTTTAGCATTGTCCAAATTACTTATATTGTCTATATTAAATGAGTAATAAATATTATATGACTCATTTTATATGTTTATCTTTGATTTGTTGCTTCAACCAAAACTTTACAAGATCTTTTTTTAAGAGTTTCTATATATATATATATATGTCACAAGTCATGTCAACATAACTCAACCTCTTCATAAGAATAACATTGAAATTAGAGGCATAACTGATCTAATCATATCTACCAAAACGATAATAATATCGTAGAAAACTATACAAATTAGTCTGATGTGTTTTTGTCGACGATGAGATAATCTCATACTAAATGAACATGCATTAATATACGATATTAGAAAGCAGGAAATATTAATATACGTACGATGGAGATGGTGGAGAAACTGTAATCCACGTTATCTGAGTGTTATGACGGCTGATTTTAATCATTTAAATTAGAATCTATATTAATGGACAAAGTGGAGTGGGAAGGCTAGGGCAGCAGCTTTTCTAAGAAAAGGAATGGGGACAAAAACAGTCATTCATATATACTGCAAAATAAGTTTGCAAAGGAACGACTAAATTCACTTCATCTGATCCTCCATAACCATTAATTTACTCTTGAATTCAACTAAGTAATTATGTGTAAACATGAGTTCGCTCTTAAATTCCAATACGTTATTATAAGAAAATTATTTATTTTTTATCAATTATTTATTTTTAAATAATTATTTCTTATCAATATAAATATATTTTCATCATAAATAATTATTTTTAATTTTAATAATTCGTCTTAAATACTTAATTTTCTTGTATCAATCAGCAACAAGGCACCCCGCCGTTTTCCTTTTTATTGATTACAAATTATAACATGATTGCATCAATACTGGGTGGGCCAAACAGGATGAAGCAATAATATTATGCGAATCGACCCAGGTATGTGGCATGCAGCCTCAATAATTTCACATGATAATTTTATAAAACAAAAAGATATTCCATTTCATTCTTTTGTCTGCTATATTCTCTTACAAAAATTCGGCCGACAATGTGGGCAGGGCATCAATCCATAATTTCCCATTGAGTACATGGACATCATCTTTTTTATGGAGGTTCTAGGCAGCTTTGCTTTTACAATTTCTTTTTCTTTTGTTTTTTTTCCTAATGTGGGAATTTAAGGTTGTGTAGCTCTCACGAGGAAACCCTAAGTGTGTGTATATATATTTATATATAGAGTAATGTTATATATCATATTATTATCTTATTTTCATCTCATTATGTAAGATGTGACATATTTATTATTATTAGATAATAAATAATCATCTAAAAAATAATCATTCAATAGTAATAAATATATCACATCATATATAGTAGGATAAAATTGAGATAATAATATGATGTATGAAATTTTTCAAACCCAGACACACCCCTCAGCACTCCTCATTGTTCAAAAGAAAGGAGCTAGCTAGGGGCATATACCTCACTCGACACTTTTTTTTGGTTGAGATTCTTTCATCCTTTCCTCCATTTCTCTATTTTTTTTATAGAAAAATGGTAAACACACATCATTTTTTATAATATTTTATACAATAATATTTTAAAATAAAAATTATTTTTATAAATTAATTTGTAAAAATAATATCATTTTATAAAAATATTCTTCTTTTATAATATATATTGTAAAATATATTGTAAAATATGTTTGTGAGCATCATTACTCTACTTAGAGGCTCAAATTCCTTGTCGAGTCCACAAATTTCCTTTCAAACTTGAAAGCTATTTGACCTATAATAGTAATTAAATCATATGTCTGAAAAGAAACGCATGGTGGGCTTTTCCTATTTAGGTATTGTGTTCAGTGTTCACATTCATCCCAAGCTGTCGCTATCCTAGGTCCCACCACTTAAAATAATAAGCTTTCCCCACATGAACCTTTACAAAACAAAAAAGTAAAAATAAAAAATAAATAAAAAATAAAAAAAAGGGTTAAAAAATATAGAAAGTAATTAATAACTAGTCATTAATATTCTAATAAATTTGTAACATCTGTTTTGCACCAGATATATTATATGAATGGAATATAGATGGATTATTTGAATATAAAATATTGAACTATTTCCAAAAAATGATTATGGTAGTTAACGTTTATAAAAGTAATAGAAAAACTGATCACCAAGTGGCACATATTATTATTACAAGTTTTCCTGGCCAATTAAAAGGCTGGTAGAATCATTATCTTTCAAATGAACAAAAAATATAAATATTAACAAATTACTAAATTATTTTTCATTGGTAGAAGAAATAAAACAATAAGTATATAGATCTTTAAAAAAAAAAAAAAAGTTATGATCTCTACTTTGTTTGAACATGCATGAGAAAGAATAATTTTACACTTTGGATAATAAAATGAGATAAGATAGTTTTAGATGGGTTGAATAAAATATTATTAGAATATTATTTTTTAATATTATTATTTTAGGATTTAAAAAAATTAAATTATTTATTATATTTTGTGTGAAACTTTAAAAAAATTATAATAATAAGATGAGATAAGATAAAATATTTTCACTATCCAAACGGGCTAATAAACTTATATATATGTTATTTTTTAATTTCCGCCTAAAACAACATATGAATTTTGGAGAAATGTATATATATGAATTTTATTTTATGGAATAAAACTATTCTCTACTAGCCATGTATTCTTTGAGTTTGTAAACGGGACAAAAGTTTGGTAGAAGCTTTAGATTATTTACCTCTTAAATTTCAAGAAAATACTACTTTTCACTGTTCCATTCTATCGTTATGATTTGTTATTCTATTTTTTAGTTTTTTTTTATTTAATGATTAAATAAGTATTTTTTAATAATTTTGTGACTTTTTATTTTTTTAAAAAATATTTAAAAGTATTAAAAAATACATGTATAAAAAAGTTTTAAAAATAAATCCTATAAATAATGGTAACTCCTAACAGATGGCGGTGGCTGTAGAGCCGTCCTAAATCAAATTGACCGAGAATTTGAATAAGTTGATCAAATTGATAGACAGAATCTTATCTTATCTCACTTCCTTTCACAAAAAAAAAAAAAAAAGTATATCTAGATATACTAATGATTTTTTCTTCTTTTGTAAGAAGATGATGAACAAATCGATTGGTCCACTGTTTTTTGAAGCTGCTTTTACAATCCGACATGGGTAAAGTGGAGCAGATAAAAGTTGTATCATAAAGCTATATATATTATATGCCAAAGTAATCAGGTATTTAATTCATTCTTTAACATGGTTTTTGGTACAAAAGCAGCTACATCGACTTTAACTTGGTATATATATTTTCTTCTTCCGAATCACAAACCGGCTAATTCATTAATTAAATCAACATGCTTGCTTGCTTGCTTTTTGAGCAGACACCAGCAAATTCTTATCTGATTAGGTCTAATCTATGATGGTTTGGGCAATGCTCATGGATTGAGATTTTTGTACACACTTTGGAGATTCTTTTGATCAACTTGTACTATTATTTTATTGCAAAACCAGGACAAATACTTACCAAATTCAAATTGCATGCATGCTGACAATTTCGTGGATGGGCAGGATGCCAGAATACAAATTAAACAGCATGCAGTATCTTATAATAATGCTAGCTAGTAACTAGTTATTCATACTTGCAATTATATTATAAAGTTTGGTCAGGTATATTAGATTATAAAATAGCTTTTATTATAAAGCCAGAAAATTATATCAGTTCATGATTGAATTTATTTTTATGAAATTTCTTTATAGTTAGATGTAGCATATCTCTATAATTAATGCACTAAAAAGTTGTTGATTTTTAATCATGTTGGTGACATGACTGTGACGTTTTTATGAATGTTGTGGCATTCTTTGATTACCAAAAAGAGCAGTGCTATTCTGTCTCAGTGTTACTGCTAATTATTTTTGTAATTTTTTATTTTTTATTTTATTTATATATTTTTTAATGTATTTAAATATTTTTTAAAAATAAAAAAAAAAATATACTAATACAATTAAAATCATTTTCTTCATCATTAAGTAATAAAAAAAAAACTAAATTTATTAAACAGCGGTAACTTTTGGACGGCATAGTAGTTTTTTTCAAACAAAAATAGTTATAGAAGAACTTCAATTAGAGAAAAAAGATATGGGAAATTGGGCTCATTTGAATAGTGAAATGAGATGATATGATTTTAGATAAGTTGAATAAAATATTGTTAAAATATTACTTTTTAATATTATTATTATTTTGGATTTAAAAAAATTGAATTATTTATTATATTTTATATAAAAATTTAAAAAAATTATAATAATTAGATAAAATAGATTAAAAATATTTCTATATTCAAACGAAAAAAGCAAAAATAACTGCTACTACAACTGTACAGCAACGACAATAATATTATTAATTAAAAATAATAAGAAAAGAAAAAGCAAAAACCGACTCGTGGAAAGCTCTGTATTTAACTTATTAGGCAAAAGAAATTAAGAAGGAAAGTATTGATCAACTTTTGCTTCTCTTTTAGTCTGCATAGAGTAGGATATATTTTGTCGTTTTCTGTTATCTTTCAACGAGTTATCATACCATCCTTGATTAATGTAACATGATAATTGCATTTAATATATATGATCACGTACAGTTTAATTTCCACTAGGCATATATGGGAAAGAGTCAAGACTGCCCCCCGGCCTTAGCGCCCATTAATTAATATTCCATAATTACTTGTTCCTAGAATTATTATTGGCATTATTGGCGGAATTAATTGATCATTTGGCCATCTAATTCAGGAGAGTTCTATGCGAGAATCATTGAGACTACATATGGTTGGATAAATAAATTTTAAAATTCATTTGGCATCCATTGAACCTAAATAAAGGCTCGGAATCTATAGACATATTTGAAATCATATATAGTTGATTTATGTTGAGAAGTCACACACGGCTTAGAAATAAATTCATCATGATCTATATAAGGAATTATCTCACTTTTCCTATTAGGTCTTTTATAAGGAGAAATA